>JABXWE010059918.1:0-10252 GCA_014611495.1 Limonius californicus
TGACGGCGATGACGCTTCTGTGCTACAATTTTGTTAACAATCTTAATTACTAAATTCATAATTTGACCAAATTATTTTGGAAACTTTTGTGCAAAAAGAGCTTCTTGGTGGATTATGCAGTGGAAAATAATCACTTCGTCATTAATTTTTGCTTTTAAAATTGAAACAAATCGCTTTTCGGAACCCAATATACTCTTGCCTCCATCCGTTGCTATTGACACAATATTAGTGAATGGAATACGATTTTTTCCATACAGCTAAGGAAAGCACCTGCAATATCCACCCCTCGCGCCTGGCCTTTAAGTGGCTATAATCCTAAAAGTTCTTCTTTAGGACCTTCGGATAAAATATAGTGCACAAAAAGGGAAACCTGGGCTGTATCTTGTATGAGCAAGACTCGTCTACTGCAATTGATATGGCTGAAGCTGATTTAATATCTTCAACTTGTTGGCCAGTTTGAGGACATCTTAGCCATTCTATCTGTTACTGTTTTAGCAGACAATGGAATACTTTCAAATTTATTTAAGATGGCGGCTTTATTTTTAAAATAAGTTCTTTAGATACATTTATAAAACAACTTTTCATGTACTCGCCATCTGCAAAAGGTTCTCTTCTCTTAGCGATATCTTGGCTCACTATGAAGCTTGCAATGTTAACAATGTTTGCAGATTGCAATCAAGAATTAAATACACCGGTTGAATTTTGATTAATTTTTCTGAAATTCTTCCAGTGCTTTCTTTCACATATCACCCCACACGGATGTGTTGTAGCAAATGAGCCATGGTTTATTTTAAAGTTTCTTCCTACATTCGACTTCTTATTATTTGCAAGTTGTTTTTTTAATTCCCGATTTTCATCTGCTATTTTTTGTGATTTTCTCTTCGTAGCCATTTTACGGTATGATACATTTTGAGTAAATGCTTTCCAAATTTTATTCCATCTCAACTCAGTTTAAAGAGCTACACTAATGTGCCGCGGTTTGCCGACCCCTGGCCTAGAGGGATCAGACGGAGATTCATATCCATTTGGATAGATGACTACAACCAGCGTTCTAAAATATTTAAAACGCTTTGTGAAATATTCGCATTCATCTCTAGAACACCGTACGTGCATGATAATGGATAATCGCGAAAGCGGCATGGCTATAGATGCCATTGATGATGCGAAAAATCATGGCGTCAGTTATTTTTTCCAGTAGACCTTTTTTATTTCTCTAATTTTTGCGTTTACTTCATTTCCTATTCTTTCGTATTTTTGGTATTCTTGTTCATTTGGCTTCATTTTGAATGTAAGGTGTGCCTTCTTCTTTTTTCTCTGCCAGTTGCTGTCGTAGCGCTGTCCAAGTTTTGTTAGGCACGTCAAAAGAACCCTCAAACAAGCTAACTTTCCAGGTGTGGTAGGATCGCTCCTTGGCGTCGATGGTTAGCCATAGTAGCAGAAATAGGCCGACGCTAAATAAAAAAAACAAGCCAAGTATCTCGAAAACAGCCAACTTTAGCGGATTTTGATAAGGCTACCTTTTTTGTTTAGAAAAGCACAGGAAATAAGATTTTTTATTAAAAAAGCTATAAAGTAGGTACACCGAGATAAAAGTTATGGTCATTTTAATCTGCTAACAATACAATTCAGAGCGCCTTCTAGCGGCTACAGTAAAACGGTGTCCATAATTGGCTTTCTCATACCAACTTTTAATGCAATACGTTAAAAAATGTTTACGATATTTAAAAAATTCCAATTACAATTTAATTTTAACAACCTGTATCTCGAAAACTAAGCGTTTGCCGACCTATGTTTATGTAAACTTGTTGTATTAATTTTAAAAGTTCTATCGAGTGTTAAAGTCTTGCTACAAAAAACTGAAACACCCTGTTGATAGAAAAGATCCATCCAACATACCTACGACATAACATATTATTGTTAAAATCAATAAAAGTAGATAGGTATAGTTCTAAAACCTTTCATGATAGTCTATTTATGAGTTCCTGGATGATCCATTATACCATTGCCTTCTTTAATAAAGAAGGCAATGATTAAACGCGTAATTTTAAATGCTTATTAGTCTTTCTCTCGCGTGAAATAAGATTTACAACGTCTTTTGATGTTTTAAGAATTACCGAAACTATATTTGTTCTCTATATAACTTTTTTACTTTGTCAGTCACTGGATACTGGCTAGTAAATTTTAAGCAGCTGTAAGTGAGGCACATTTTTACCAAAATAATTTGTTCGGTTCCCGTTAAGGTTGCAGAGACACTTGCTAGTGGTACCCCGTGAAAATAGTTGAGGTTATGAGTGTTTGACACGTAGTTTTCACGCTAGTGAAAAATTTATAATTAATATTTAAATAATGGGAGGACAGAAGTTTCAATACGACGAAAGCGGAGGAACATTTTTTTATTTCCTACTTTCATTTTTAGCTTTAATATTAATACCAGCAACATACTACTATTGGCCTCGGAAACCCAAACAAGGTTAGAATTACTGTACTTTAAAAGTGTACCGTTATTCGTAAAATATTACAAATTGGTGCAATTTTTCGAGAGTAGTTTCTAAGAGACTTACAGGTTCTTCTAAAACAAGTAATATAGACGCAGATTTATTCAGTAACGCGCGACACTTCAGGAATTAACCATATGCTTAGGTTTTTATCATACTACTAACCAAACTTTCCAATTAATTATTTTATTGCCCGGTAATTTATTTACAATCTTAATGTTTCCCTTTTATCCATTATTTTGTATAAAATAACTCTTGTGGTAATCTTATTGGAATTCATGGCAGGAATAGTAATTATAATAATTTGTGTTAAGTAACCAAAGCTACTGGGAGATAGGTGCAAGTAACGTTGAGTTTTTGAAGGAAATTTTAAAGTATCATTTAGATTTGTCTTACCTGAATAGACATTATAATTTATATTGTGTCCTTTCTGTAGATCCAGAAGAGGAAACGAAAGAATGTCGATGTCCGGGATGCGTAAAGAAAAAACAGCTTCTAAAATCTGCAGATCCATGGCGAGGTCCGAAGCATTTAATGATCAAATTACTCATAGTTGGAGGTTGGGTATTATTAGGGCTATTAGCGTACAAAGTATCTCAATTCGATTATGAAATGGCCAATTTTGACCCATATGAAATTTTGGGTATTACCGCTGGTGCTAGTCAAGCAGAAATAAAGAGAGCTTACAGGAAACTTTCTGTTATTTTACATCCTGATAAAGAAACTGGAGATGAAAAAGAATTTATGAAGTTGTCAAAGGCTTACCAAGTAAGTTTCATTATCAATTAGTTTTAGCAAAAGTCGACATTTTGAAGAATTTCTTGTTTATAACTACGAAATTTCTTGGTTACTTTACATGTGATTAACTGTAAAGTGGGCAGGAGAAAATATAAAATCGATGCAATAGTAAAATTTTACTTTAAAAAACAATCAGAAAATAGTTTCTTTCTTATGAAGCTTCATATTTGTTTGAACGAGAATGGTATGATTGTTCTAGCAGCCCATAGTAATACTTCTTTACATTTTTATAGGCTTTGACAGATGAAGAAGCACGAAAAAATTGGGAAAAGTATGGTAATCCCGATGGACCAGGTGCTATGAGTTTTGGTATTGCTTTGCCGTCATGGATAGTAGAAAAAGAAAATAGTGTATGGGTCCTTGGCTTATATGCTTTGGTCTTTATGGTTGCTCTTCCAGTTGTGGTTAGTATACATACAATTATATACAACTCTGCATATTACTTTTTTTATGGTTTTATTGCATATATAAAAGGAAAGAGTGCAGTTCAGTACAGGCTAGAGAATATAGCTGTCTGTTCTTTCCTTTAACCCTCTCATAATTATCTTTTAATTAATGTTAGTAAATCAATAATATGAAATTATATATAGTTTTATATACTTAAAAAGAAATTCAGTGAAAATTCTATAGAGCCAATCAATACTAATTTAACTTAAAATCCTGCTATTGGTATATCCTTTGAACTATTTGCAGGTTGGTACTTGGTGGTACCGCAGTATAAGGTTTTCTGGAGATCAAGTACTTCTGGATACCACTCAGATGTATTATTACTTCTTTCACAAAACACCTAATATGATGTTAAAACGAGTGATTATGATATTATCAGCTAGTCTTGAATTTGATCGTAAACACAATTCAGAAATAATTGAGAGGCAATCTGATAATGAGGAAGTACCACAGGTAAGTTTAGTAATAAGCTGTTATCATTAACAACAATGTGAAGGTTGATAATTCAGTGTTGTAATTATTTAATATTTTAGGCTCTTTCTATTGAGAGTTGAATGATTTGCTTTATATATTATATAGCTAACTACATACAGTATTTCAGATAGGAGTTGTTACTGTTAATATTAGTTAAATAATCGTTGAATAATCCTAGTTAAAATGAAATAAACTTGAAACTATGATCTACCAGGGTATGGTGTAACTGTTAAAGGGATGTTCAAGGGTCAATTCACAGCTCTTATACTTTTTAGTGATTGATACCTCCATAAAGTTGGCTGCACCATTTCTGTAATTATCAAAAGTTGTATGGGTAGTATGGAAATTAATCTCTTTAGTTTTAACTCCACAGTAATGAAAGGAGTGGGTTCAAGTCTCAATTTCCATTCTAGGTGTTGGTGGATTTTAAATTGAAGTGTTACACTGAAAGCCTAGAATTACAACTTTTGGCATCATCGTGTATATCTAATAAAAAAAAATTAAAATTTCATTAAAAAAAGAACATTTTGACTGTATTGCAGTCAATACTGAACGAAAATTGCATCTGAGAAAAATTCCTACAGGCAAAGAAGTGTTTGATCTAAGCTTCTAAGCAATTTTTATTGTTATTAAAACACCAATGTCTTTTACTCATTTGCTTTATAGATGGAGGCCTCATCATTTGTACCCATATAGAATACTTTATGGCTTAATGTAAATAAAAATCGTACTATAAATATTTCTATTTGGAGTTTCATGCAGAATTCGATTTATATTAGAAGAATTAGATTGAATGTTGTAATTTAAATCAAATTTAATTTACACAGGATGAATACAAACTGCAGGAACAGTACAAGTCAATAAAAATGAAAACCTCGCCCTACAAAATTTTTGCACTAGTATATTTGCGTCTACTGAAGTTCTATCTGTTGAATTTTTAAAAGAGTTAGAATTAGTTAATAGAACTGCATACTCCTATTGTTGTTAAAATTACTATTCAGTATTATTAGAAGATCAAGGAGTATAATAAGAGAGGAATTCTCACTGCTGTCCTTTCTAACAAGCGGATACTGTCATGAATTTTCTGCCATTAGTATTGGGGAGAGAGACAGACCGGTTTTTCAGATAAGTGTCGCACTGTTTAGAATTTAAATATCTTATACAGGATGTTCTTAATTTACAATTACATTTAATGTTTTAAATTAAACACCCTGTATATTTTTACATTTTCTAGCTTGTCTTTGAATGACTTTTAAATGTATGAACGGTTTTATACGACTTGTGTTTTTAGTTTTGAAAATATTTAGAAATTATTAAAAAGCTAAGAGAAAAAAAAACAGTAAAGTTGGTAGAGGCATTGCCAAATGTCATGGGCGGCGAGATGCACAAATGAAGAAGAGAGTAATTTATAGAAAAGGTCAGGCAATAGCATTAAATGAAGCCTAAAAACGAATTTCACTAACAAAATACACAATTTACTCTTGAAGGGGACTGATTTTTTAAAATTGTGGACAAAAACTCCAAAATACTGTACAAACTTCAAACAAACCACATGCAAATGGCGTTTTTCTTTTTGAAGTAGCAATTATTTGCAAATAATCAAGTACAAGGTATATTAACAATATCAAAATATTTTTTTATTGAACTGTTACAATATGAATAATAATAAACAGCAGCATTGTCTTCCTTTGTTGTATGCTTTCTTTGTGAAGTAGTATCATATTTAAGACTGCCTGTATTTATAAATCTTTGTCATAATCATTTGAAAGTTAACACACCGGGATGTCTTCGGTTTGGGAAGCGTTCAGGATAAACCCAGCAAATAACCATTTCGTTTTTTGAAAAATTCCTGTTACACGTACTTGAATAACCTTACAGCCAATAATACAACAGATGCTAGTTTGCTAGCAATTGTTTTAACGAAAGCCCGGAGATTCGCTGCTTTTTTGTTTAGTTTTGCTTTTGTTCGCGGTATAACGTACAAATAACTATTTGTAGTTCAAAATGTCAGGAAATAACTTAACTTATATAAAAGCATATTATTAATATATTTTGTAAAACATAATAAAATTACATATTACACTGCTCAACATTTGAACTGGTACACTTACAAGAACATATATAAATAACAATTTACTACTTTTTGAGCAACACCTTCTTGCTTAATTGATAGTATATGATTCTGGGAAACACTTTTAGGGCGAAGAATTAAAAGAATACAACTTAAATAACGAATATCAAATGTTTTAATAAAAAAATAACAAAATCTTCATTTTAGTATTACAGAAAAGTTTGCTCTGGAAAGAAATGATAACCAAACACTTAAAGATTAATAATGCGTGGAACCTCCTCTAGCTCTTATGACCTCTTGGCAACGTCTTGGCATGCTGGAAATCAAGATCTGGAGAGTTCGCTGGCCAATTCATGTGCGTAATATTGTTCTCTTCAAAAAATGCTATAATTTGCCTTGTTCTATGAGGACGCGCGTTATCATCAACAAACACGAAACCATCGCCTATTTCATTGGCAAATGGCAACACTACAGGTTGTAATACCTCATTAAGATACCTGACACTATTCATTATAGCATTTCCAAGCATAACCAATTCAGTACGACGAATCTCAGAAATACCTCCCCAAACGGTAATTGAACCACCTCCATAAGCTTGATGGTAAGTCACGTGGTTCTCAATATAGCGTTCTCCTCTGTTTCTCCAAACTTTCACTCTTCCATCTGAGCTATGGAGACGCACTCTGGTCTCGTCACTGAATAAACAACGACCCCAATCTGCAACATTCCAATTTTGATGTTGGTGCGCCCACTCTAGCCTTCTTCTTTTGTGGGCTCTGGTCAACAATGGACATTTTTTAGAAGATCTGGACCTTAAATTTACCGCATGGAGCCTTCTTCTTACTGTTTGAGTGGATACTTGAGTACCTGTTGCATTCAATAACTGAATTTGGAGTGTTCTTGCGGTAGAAAATCTATTCCTTCGACACTGAACCGTAATAAAACGGTCCTCTCTGACTGTTGTACTGCGATTTCGCCCTCCGCCTTGCCTATGTTGGACAGATCCAGTATCATTAAAACGCATTCGAACTCTTCTGATCACATTGTGGCTCACATTGAAATGGGCAGCTACAGTTCTTAGCGATTCACCAGTCATAAGCATTCCCATAGCTTGGCTCATCTCTTCAATACTTAAACGCCTTAATGGCATCTCTAAAATGCAGTCAACCACTCTGAAATAAAACTTGCTCGAGAAAATCGCAAAAATTCTCTTAAAAACTTGATGAAAGTATAAGCGTCCGCGAGCTCAGTAACTGCACTTATGGGAGATAATAACAACAAACAACAATTGAATCGCAAATGTCATTCGATAGGCATTTGTTTGCATTCCGAAACACAGCCCTGATCATGTAGGAAGTCATGCAGAACGCCTAAGAAGAGTTGTTTACTTTTACTGCATGTTATATAAGTGTACCAGTTCAAATGTTGAGCAGTGTATTAGAAGGCTGTGCCATATCCCGTGGGCTGCGGCACAGAAAAACGAAAATGCATTTCGCTAAGCTATAAACCATTCAAAAAACATTTTTGCCATCAGCTGTTTTAAACTAACTTCCTTGTTTTCGTCATTTGCACGTGATTTGTTTGAAGTTTGTACAGTTTCTTGAAGTTTCTGCCCACAGTTTAAAAAACCAATCTTATTCAAGAGTAAATTGTGTATTTTGTTAATAAAATACGTTTTTAGGCTTCACTTACTGCTGTTGCCTAACTTTTTCTATAGCTTTCTCTCTTCTTTATTTGCGCAATATCGCGGCCCATAACATTTGGCAATACCTCTACCAACTTTTCTGTTTTTTTTTTCTATTAGCTTTATAATAATTTTTAAATATTTTCACAACGAAAAACGCCAGTCATATAAAACAATATATACATTTAAAGGTTATTGAACGACAAGATTGTAAAAGTAAAAATTCACAGGTAATTTAAAAAATGAGATATTAGGAGTTGACTTTTATTGAATGTGGTTGCAAAGTAGGAACATCCTGTATAAGATATTTAATTTCTAAACAGTACGACACTTATGTGAAAAAGCGTTCGTGTAAACTGCTAAATAATTTTGAAAAATTAAATCCAAAAATGTATTAATATACAGGATGTTCTATTTAAAATAAAGAAGTTGTCCACTGTTCCACTCGAACAAAACACCCTGTATAGTCAGCAATAATTTTAAGTTATGCACATTAATCAAATAAACAACTTCTGTAGTTTTCTCCAAGCTACTATAACAAAGACATTAGGAAAGAATATCGCACTATTATGTCACCATGACTATGCATAATAACTACACATACAAAGTGATTTTTTAAAAAGTCAATTGCAGCAAGCCTAGAAAAATAGTAGATTGTTTGACAAGTAAAGAAAAGTGGTTGTTTACTATCGAGTGGAAACAGATTGATTTACGAGCGTTAGCGAGTAAATTAAGTTTTCACGAGATAGTAGACCACTTTTCTTACGAGTTAAACATGCTATTTTTTTGTATCCTTAATGGAAAACGTGGAAAACCTAAGAATATTTTAACAAATATTGTTTTATTACAATCTTTAACATAGTTACCTATTAAAAGTAACCTTAGCAACGCATGACGACAAATTAAACAAAACAGAATTTTAACAGAAGATGCAGTTTGAAGTCAAGTATCATGGATGTTTCCTTAAACGAAATTTCCAAAAATACATTAAATGGAATTTCATTCCAAAATTTATCTAATTGTACATTCAATTTTTATGGCAATAAATATAGTGAATAATTTTTTCGTTAAATGTCATTTTTTGTGTGGTTGTGTTGCTAACGATTAAAGTGTTGCTAACGAATAAAGTGTTGCTAACGAATAAAGTGTTGCTAACGAATAAAGTGTTGCTAATGAGTAAAATAAAACATTTCCTTTGTGAATTCTACCTAATCAAATGGCTGTTTTCCATTAAGGATACAAAAAAAGGTATTCCGTCTGCAGTCAGCTGTAATGAGCTTTGAATGACATTTACCTGTATGTCAAACTGTGCGACAGTTCAGGTAGTTAAAAATTTTGGTCCAACAAAATGTGAAAATGAACAAGTATTTAGTTGCAACATTGTAATTTATTAAGGTAAGTAAATTACAGGTTTTTCGTCAAGATTTCTTTCACAGCAAGTGTTGAAGCTTCTTTATTTAATTATTGGCAGCTATGCTGTTACAATTTTCATATTGTCAGATTCTAAAGCTTAATATAGACGGGACAATCCCTAGGCTACTGCAATTGACTTTTTAAAAAATCACTTTGTAGAAGTCCAGATGCAATTTGAATTGCTAAATAACCAAAAATAAATAATTTCACGGTATTTTAGTTTAATAATTTTTTTTTCTAATACAATTTAAAATCATCTGTAAGTGTAACATTGTGCAAAATTAGAAATCAAACTATAAAACACTATTATTTTGATGGAATTAAGTATATTTAAAAATAAAATTTACATAGAAACAGATATTTCTAATATATTTTATAATACATAATCATTATGTACAATACACATACGAGATAGTAAATTGATCCTAAGTTATAAAATACAAAATATATTTCCATCACAGTTTACATACATACAATTCGACTGTACATACAGTCACATTAAAAAGATATAATTAACCACAAAAAAATTGTGTATTTAATTTAAAGTCGTTTGTTTTTCTTAATGTCTTATTCTGATCCTCGTTTGTACCGCTTGCGCAGTGTTGAGGCGATATGAGGCAAAGCTATGCTAGTTTTCTTATTTGTTTATTATTTCTAGAGCTTTGAAAAACTGATACGTTCTTATTAAAATATAATAAGTGAAATAATTTCATGCCTGTGAATATGGCAATAATAGATACTTCATTTATCATCTCAGTTAATTGAATATTTATTTTCCAAAAAATCTTGTTTTTCTCATAATATTAATCTGTAACTGAAATGTGTAACAAAGTTTTTGGTTGACACCACTGTCATCTTTATAATCAACAT
>JABXWE010059920.1:0-10610 GCA_014611495.1 Limonius californicus
ATATATATATATATATATATAATTATTATTAGTGTTTACAACTATTAAGTATAATAATTGTATTTACTTTTGAATTCTAGTAAAATATTTTCACACAACATCTATTTCTCTGTAAACAATGTGATATATGGGTACTACAGGAAGCTTTTGTAATGTTTAAGTAGAAATTTATATTACAAAAGATTAAATGTAGTAGGCATGTCGAAATAACCGAGAAACCCTATCAACATTTTCATAAAATTACACAGTTATTACTTCTTAGATTACTATCATGATGCAACTCACATTACACTACAAATAAAAAACATTAAAATCGCCGATATATTGTTGTTGCAATATTTATAATGCAGAGTAATAGACCCACAATTACATTTGAATAAGACCGTTTAGTTTTAAACAACGTATGTATATTCCGCTTTGTGCGGTTTTCCGGTTCTTAAACGCCACCTGTCCCGGTCCTGGGCATCTGCGTCTTGAACTTGGTATGTGGTCATCGGGTTACAAATTTCATTGTTCCAAGATTTTCTAGGTCTTCCTTTTTTGCGTTTTCCTGGGGGGAACCAGCTGTATACTTTCTTTGGTAAACGTTGGTCGTGCATCCGAAGCAAATGCCCAAACCATTTTAGCTATCTTCTCTCAATTTCATCCGTTATTATGTTTACAGCTTTCATTTTGTGCGAACTTCCTCATTTGTGGCATATTCTAATCTGGATGTCCAGGCGCTTCTGCGGAGGTAATCCATTTTCACCGCCGGTAGTTTTCTTCTATATTCGCTGTTGACCGTCCACGTTTCACCGATTGGACCATTGATTTGCCAATTCTTTTTTTACTTTCTTGAAATTTGCTTGTCCCACCACACTGAGTTTAAGCTTCTCAGCACCGTTTTGTTTACGACCCTACTTTTTATTTCATCTTCATCTCTCCCATTGCTAGTAATGAATACATCTAAATAAACTACTCAAAAATGAATAAGGATATTACAGTGTAAAACACTTAAAGGCAACGCTAATTGCATTTATAATAAAAAAATACCAAATCAACAAAATGTAACGTCTTTTTAGTGATGAATATAATACCGCGTGGCACCTCCTCTGGCAGCAATAACTTCTATGCACCTTGCTGGCATATTCTCAATGCAATTATCAATATTTTCTTGTGAAATTTGATGCCACAGTGCCGGCAATACAACCTTCAGCTGTTGCACAGTAGTAGGAATTGAATCTCTGCAAAAGGTCCGATGCATGCTCGTTGGAATTGAGGTCTGGAGATAGCGGAGGAAGAGCAAGATGGTTTATTTCCTCATCTAGAAACATCTCTAAAACAACCTGAGCACTATGCGGCCTTGAGTGTACCATTAAACATATGGAGGTTACTACCCACCCTAAATAAATTGCTGCCCATACCATTAGACCACCACCGCCAAAGGCAATAACTGGTTGGGTATACTGAGGTAAGGTACGATGTCCGGCACTACGATATACTCTTTGACGCCGTCTATCACTGCTGAGACAATATCTGGACTCGTCCGAAAACTGTATATCATTGGTGTCGCTTCTTCAAGCCTACGCGTTGACCATTCCACCCGGTGTCTTCGTTGAGCCACAGATCTTGCAGGACATCTCAGGTAGCGGTATGAGTTAAGTTCAACCTCAAACAATCGATTTCTCACAGTTTATTCGGAGACTCTATTTCCTGTGACATGTTAGAGCATTTGCTGTAGATGTCGAACAGTTGAAAACGGGAGCATTCTTGTATTAATTACAAGTAGTCTATCCTCACGAGATGTTGTGATGCGAAAAGATCCACTTCCAAGCCTTCTTGCCGTCGTACCTGTTTTTTAAGGCGCGAAATGGCACGTGAAGTTGCGCTTTGCTTAGTTCCTAATATATCAGCAATGTCGACCTTGTGATCTTCTCTTTGGTGCATAGCTACGGCTAAATTTCGTTGTTCTATTGTTAAATAGCTTCTCTGCATTGTTGTTTATTATTAAGAACACAAATGTAACACACGAATATAACAACAATGAACAACAGAGATCTTAAGAAGACAGGAAGGATTATTCAATCAAACATACAAACTTGACTCGACACTAATACGGTTAAACAACTGCAACTGGATTGTTTTTTGTTTTTCAATATTAAACATTGCCGCTTGCTCTAATTATCAATAATCGACGACCATTAGCCGCCAAATACAAAGATATGTTTTATATTACAATATCCCTACTCATTTTAGAGTAGTTTATTAAACTACCGCTTGTCATAATTTGCTGTGAGGTACTGAATCGTACGCTTTCTTAAAAATCGATGAAAACTTAGTGAGTTTCCTTTCCCACTGCCGATCTCTTTATCAACTCCTGTAACGTGAAAATATTGTGTGTTTACGATTTACCGCAGCTGAAACCATTCTGATCGTCACTAATTTTTCTTTCTACGTTTATCTGTAGTTTGACCATTAACATTTTACCGAAAAGTCTGCCAAATGTACTACTGACGCTTATTCCCCTATAATTTTCTGGGTCTTTCCTGGAGCCTTTTTTGTAAATGGATACAATGTAGGAGTCTTTTCATTGGGTTGGTACCTATTTTATTATGCTTAAAACAGCTGTTAACATGCAGTTATAATCTACCTATTAAATTATCTTCTCCATATTTGAAAATTCTTCCAGAATTTTTTCTGAACCGGCCGCTCTTCTATCCTTCATTGCCTGTAAAGCTATTGGAATCTGTCTGTTTTCTCATTGCGCAAAATGATATCTTTCCTTGGGTATTCTATTGTGTCTTCCTGTGTATTTTAACGTTTTTAAACACGTTCATACTTCCTTAGATTGTGCACCCCTATTATAAAATCAATTTCTTTACATTTGCGCTGCCATGCTGCATTTTTATAACTCGCAATTTTCGTATTTACTATTCTGTTTGCGTTTTTGTACTGTTCTAATATTGTCCTTGATGTTAACCATATGTGATACGCTTTGATTTTCTGTTGAATAAGTTCTTCTCCGACCTCATTCCACCAAAAAAGTTTTGTTGCGTTTTTTTCATATGCTTCCTAAAGCAATTTTAAATTTAGCTTTTTTTGTGTATAGTTGTCTAATATTTCTTTCGTTTAACAGAACAACCTCATTTCACAAACATCACAAATTCAACAAAGATCTCTAAATATTTAATCGAAAATCCAAATTTGTTTTGTTGTATGATATATTTGTACGTATAGGCTAAATTGCCATACCTTAAAAGTGGTTGACGCAACCCAACACACATATAGTTTTACCAACTTCGGTAAAATATAATAATTATGGATTAATTATTATTGACTATATTATCGGCAATTTCTTTGAATTATTTAATTATCAATCTTTCATAAAGGGGAAAATATTATAATTGTATGTGTAGACCGATGAAAGAAGTAAAAAACGAAGAATTAGAAAATATGATAATACCTATAGGGAGTATTCCATAAAAAAAACATAGTTGATATCTCTGAAATTGTTTTTTTTTTTGATAAAAATATTGAATTCCTTATTAGTCGAAAAGCATATTTAATTTTCCAGCATCTTCAAATGAAATAAAGTTACGGGAGAATCTAACATTTTCATGTGATGACCCTGTACATTAAAATACAATATTTCAAAAACACTGGAAAACCCGATTAATATTGTATAATTCAAATTGTTAATAGTTATTCCTGCACTTATTTTTACAAGCTTGTAGAAAAGGTGGTTTGTAAATTTCTTATCAGAAAGTTATACGAATATGTGTTAGCTTGGGTAACGGTGTTTCATTGACTTAAAAATGAATTCACATTAACTTATGTGGACTAGTTAATTACATACGTTGAACTACATTCACAATTTAACACAGAAGTAATAAATCTTGTTGCTTCTACACAATTCAGAATTTCAGTACACGGATTTCCAAATGATTGTCACAAAGGCGTCAGAAAATTTAAAGCTGAATATCGAAATTATAGAAAGAAATGCATAAAACCAATCTATAATATTAAGTTCCGATAAGCATGATACAATTGGGTGCCTCTGATTTATATTGTCCCTCCTCTATAGAACCACAATCAGAAGTTTTCATTTGCTTAATTTAAACGTGAAACATTTTGTCAATAATTTTCTTAAGTCTGTGTTTGATTACGATATTTAAAGTTTCTATCTGCACTACATAAATAGGAATACTGGTAGAACTTCTTTTTGTTGTTCTTCTACCTTACAAGTTATTTAAGGCACCATGTTGTTAATTGCTTGCTATTAGTAGGTTCTATAAGCTCTCTGTAAACTTATGCCGGCAAGAGACTAGCTTAACCCGTCGTAAGGGGAAGATAACTTCTATTAATAGTTTACGATTATCAAAGAACGTCGTATGACAACCGGGAGCAAAGGTTTAACGTCTCGTTTGAAGCATATGTGGTAATATTTTAATACTTTGGTTCACACGTTCTATAATAGCATTGCACGGATCGAATAGTCTGAAATTATCAATACTTTGCGATAGTAGCCACAACACTGGGAATATTGTATCTAAATGCAAATGTAGTCGAACTCGCATATAGATAACCACCATATAATAATTTTTTCTACATGATGCTCTTCTTTGGAGGATCTTTACCTTCAACCTCAAATCCATGTAAAAATACCTGTACATTATGATGTTAAGCCTCCATATTGTGATGTTCTTCTTTCACACTTTTACCATGTTAGGCAGGTACAGAAATAAAATTCTGAGCGGATTATGAAATACTACCTCTAATTTGTCTTTTTTAAGTAACTTTTATGCTGTTAATCAAATAAAAAGATAAATTTGTAAAAGTATTATAGAATGTTCACAAATTTGATGGAAGTTGTACCTTCCTATAGCTAATGGACAAAATTCTAATCATGCTAATAGGATAACTTTTGGTATTCACATCCCTTAATATGCAGTTCGTTTACCATTGAACGTACATATGTTAGTTACTGTATTGGTATTGAACTTACCAATTATTTAAAAATGGCCAACGAAAATATGTGAGTATTGGAGACTAGTTCAAGGTATTGGAAGACGTTGGACGAAGGGCGTCAAACAAAAAGATGTCCTGGGAAATTTTGGAATTACAGCCAACAGCGTGTCGGCAATCGTGAAAATACAGTCTTATAACCAAAATGGAGCTTAAAATGGTGCCGATTATCAAACATGCCAGGTTAATTTCGTATCTAAACATAAATTCTAGATAATGAAGTTTCTAAATAGTGATTTATTTTTGGGTACTTCTCCATATCATGTTTGGAAGTTCGAGTGTATTTGATATCTAGAAATGCTGTATATAATGTTTTGATGGACAATAATTATTTTATTGTTTCAGAGTATATACACTCATGGTTTGTATATTTCTGTATATTCTATTCTCAACCTTAATCTTATTAAAAAATGCCTATTAATAATATTAATGAAACTTATATAGATATCAGAAATATTTTAAAGGTGCAGAATTGCAGACCATCATCCGTCTTAATTTCACTGTACTACTGTTACTATATCTAAGACGGTAAGGCACTGGGAGTAAGAAGGCAATTAAATCTTTCGGCAACGAAGAAAGTTTCCGTAATTGTATAGAAGCCAGGTTGGTAGTTGGTAGTTTTAGATTTTCCAGGCTGACCTTAAAAATACTTTTTGCTCTTCTTGTATTTACTGCAAAATATGACGATCCGCTCCTTATGTTTGGAGCAGACGAAGTTACATAAATTTTTTTGTAGTGAACAGTAAACTCAAATTACCCAATAATTCTGATGCATCTTAATGCAACCAGTAGAAGCAAATTGCTCTAGAAGATACTGGTTAGCAGCTGCAGTAAAAATATCTGTAATTAATCATTTTATAAGAAACGTTTACGTTGTAATATAATGAAGTATTATGCACTGTTGTCCTAAAATGCCATATAACTGCTTGTAAGTGTAGGAATATGACACAATTTCTTAATATTATCTGAATATACATAGATACAAAATTACAATATTGTGTTTAGGGACTGCATATGAATTGTTGTATTGAAACAACCCTCACTAATCGACTTTCCTGTAGCTCTAAAATAAATATCTTGTATAAATAACACTTTTTATATTATGATAAGTAGTTCAGAAATCAAGATGATGGCAATCAATAATTTATTACTATAAAATTATTGATAGTACTATATTTACTTATGAATTGTTAAAGGATACGATTTTATACACTTTGGTGTCTTACTTCAACAAAATAACATCAATTATTTTGTGGAAATATTCAGTTAGTTTATTGCCCAAACAGAGATTATATTATATTTATTCATTGATGCGCCCTTAGTTTGAAAATTTTTAAGTTTTGCCAGACGGTTAGTAGTCAATTATTTGTAAATAGTGAAATCGATTTTTTAAAATGCACATCTGATCGTACTAGTAGCGTTTGCGCAATGCGTAGTTACTTTTTGAAGAGCAGTAACTTATTCCGTACTCTACATCCTCTAAGTACTAAACTTAACACTTTTTCTCACACAGTGAAAGTACACATGCATACATTAGTACCTTTCGACCACAAATTAGTAAATTTAGTAGAATCAAGACTTCTATCTGCCACGTCTGTTCGTTCTAATACTGTATCATCTGGAACTGGTGGTCCAATTGGTTGTTATCAATATCTCTAAATTTAGTATACATTCTAATGACTGGAATAATTAACCCTACGTTAGGCGCGTTGATTTTAGCAACGCGGTTAGGCGCATGGGCTACCATTGTAGCCCATTTAGTTTTACTTATTTTTTGTGATATTTTTGAATAGTTATTAGTCTGTAAATTAAATATGATGTCTTTGACATCATAACAGTAGATCAAAAAATAAACTTTTGCAAAAAAAAACCATTTTCGTTGAAAAAAGTTATATTTAATATTTCATTGCGGAAAGCCTGTACGATATAACAAGATATAACAAATGATTCGACAAATATTTTTATTTATTTTTTTTACAAATATTTAATAATTTTCTGTAAGCAAACATAACAATCTTTCTTATTATAGAACGGAAACAAAAAATATTTTGAGAATGAGAATCATGTTTATCTTCATTTACTACGTCTTATTCGTCGTTATCACTTTCATCTTCAGCCACATTTTTGTCATCATTTTCTGCATTTTCCAATTCATTAAATCACTGAAACCACACATATTGATCATTTGGTTCCTTAATTCGTCATCTATTTTGTTGAGACATTGCACCAAAATTTATAAAAATTATTCGCGATCTAGTAAATAAATAAAAAATAAACTTACAGTATAGTTTACGGGAGTTAGATTCAATAATAAGGGGAAACTTTTCTTTCTCAGACAAATTCGTATAAAAATTTAAATTAAATTTACATAAAAATCATCCAGGAAGCAATGCAGAACTACAAATGAACTAAATTTTACAAACGTCCGCGGTTAGGCGCACGGGCTACAATTGTAGCCCAGACACAATTAATCACTAATAACTTTAAAACGCACGTCAGGTTGCAGGTGACAACAGAGCAGTACTGATTAGTAATGTGTTTTTAGCAGCTACTCAAGGCGACACATGAACAAAAAAATTTCTTTGCAAGTTACAGCAAATCAAAGAGACGTGGGCTACCATTGTAGCCCACGCGCCTACTGAAGGGTTAAAGATTGATATATGTTGATGAAATATAATTTAAAAGAAACTTTGGTGTCATAATTTTGTTTGTTTCTTCTGAAATCTATTTTGCAGCTTTAGACGAAATTCTGAATGCGTCTGAATGTTTTAAAGTAATTGCAGTGCTTATTAACTAATAATATCATCAAAATATTGATAAAAATTAGTTCTTGAAGGACCTCAAATACCCACTTCTTCTTATAGTGCGATACCCATATTGAGAATCTTTTTCTTTGAGTGCTTTGAAGCTTGATATCTTCTTGTCTATGCCTGAGTTGTACGTTTTAGTGTACCATAAACGTAAAGGTACACAAGTGTAAACACTTCTACTCCAGAGACGATTTACTAGGCAGAATACACTGGTCTGCAATTGCCTTGCAAGGAAAAACGGCAGTTAAAAATCCGATGTTTCGGTCCTGAGAATTGAACCCCAGAGCTTCAGCGTAGAAGTCTAATGCGCTCTAGCCCACAACTGCCTGGCTAAATTGAGTACAGGTGATGGAAATGTACTGTATTATGCATATTCGGTGATCCAGGAAGATGTTTTACATACTACTTCAATAAATCGATTATTGAAATTAAGCAATCCTTATGTCCATCCTTTCTGTGGAATTAGAACGAGATAATGAGCAATATTGTATGTAAATTAGTAATGACTGCAGTGCTTAGAAATGCTTGGAAAACCGCGTCCTCGATCTTGCTCTTTCACATTAATCAATACATCAAGTACAACCAAATAAATTAAAGGCATTTGCTAAATTACTCGAAAAATATTTGATACATTCATAAACAATATTATGGACTAGCGTGATGCAGGATTTTTGAACTTTACCATGTATCTATGGAAGCGGCCGTGGTGTAGCGGATATTATGTTGGACGGTTGCTCTTAAGGACCTTGGTTCGATCCTAGGTCAAGGAGCATCGTATTTTTACATGGTCGTTATCCCTCAGAAGGCAATGGCAAACCAGCGAGGTATTTCTGCCAAGAGCATATTCTCTGGAGAAGAAGTGTAAAACACTTGCCCAATAGGTCCCCTACGTTTTTTACATTGCTTTACACATAGAAGAGAAGGTTACAAGGCTTTTTCGAAAGACAAACTACTGTAGAAAGACGTATCCGTAACTATCATGCTTTAGTAGGAAGGAAACGAATTGAACCCCATCTATAGATACCTTATTTTTGAAAATCATAGCTGGTAGTAATTTTAAAAGATCACAGTACCGCGGAGAAAGCTATTATCCTAGACTCCATTCAGCGTTGTCCATGTTTACGTCTCTTGCATGGTAAACCAACTTGATGCCTATTTCGAACATCATTTCCTAAAAATACCCACTTACGGTAGCATGCAACAAGGCGAATCGGGGCACTAAGCAAAAGAAAAGATTTTTCTTCATATGCCAAAACTAATTAAAGTACGTCATGTAAGCAATAAAACTGAAAGTCCTGCATCAAAGTGATGTTTCAAAACAAGGTACCAAGACATTGCTCACCAATTCTACGTTACTGTTGTAAATGCAGTTTAGTAAGTCTTTACCGGAGGCTGTCTTGGTGCTTACCTTTAATATTCATACACTACAACAATCGATTGGAAAAGGAACACTTCTAAAAGGGCTTGAATGTTTGGTGGTCCCTTGGCAATGAGTGGGATCATAGCTGTCCTGAAATACACTCTCTTTTATGAAGTCCCTGTCGCGGCCAGAATTTCCGTTCCTTGCATTTTCTACCCTTGCCGTTCGCATTTTCATCCCCCAGCGGTTGTTAGAATGTTTCCAGCACTGAATTATTTAGTGTTTTCCATTTTATTATCTTATCATGTGACCCTAATCCGGTGAATTCTGATTTACAATTCTTTATATGCGATTCCTATTTGCATTTTGCATTGTTTGGTGAAATAGAGCGCACTGATGCGTATAACACAGCTTCCTCGGACTCCCTATGGACCGATGCGAACTCACTGCAGTTGTTGCTATCAGGAATGCTTTGTCCGGCAGTGGCTCTAAAAAGTTGTAGTTTAGCTTATAATTACGAAACCTATTCCCTACTAAATCAAAAGTGTAACGGAATATTTTCTAAAAAAAGCTTATACAAGTTTAACTTTAAGCTAGACAACGAATGGCAGGACGGAAGCACACCGCTATTAAATAACCGCTGTTCGAAGTTTCCAGCGGGTTTATAGGCTAACAAAATAGAAAAACTATAAAACTGTGGGTGCGATATTCCATAAACTGGCAAGAGAGACCAGCATTGTGTGTTGGTC
Organism: Limonius californicus; assembly: GCA_014611495.1. Classification (NCBI taxonomy): domain Eukaryota; kingdom Metazoa; phylum Arthropoda; class Insecta; order Coleoptera; family Elateridae; genus Limonius; species Limonius californicus. The sequence goes on from JABXWE010059920.1 coordinate 9,924, forward strand.
CCATAAAGCAGGACAGAATCGAGCCTGCTGAAACCAGAATTGCTCATTTTATGCGCCACTCGCCCGATTGATATTTTTTCTTGTTTTTATATCTGCATCGTTTTCTATTGAAATTCGACATCACATTTCGATTTTAAAGACTCTTACACGAACTCGCCAATATACTGTGTTACTGGCTATATATTTTCCACATAATATCCTCAAGTTTAGGATTTATGTGCGTTCTCCGTCTTCAAAGCCAGAACTTTATTTATCCAGGATGTGTAGCATATACAATGTGATTAAATAGAAACTGAATGGATTGGAGATGTCCAACTGAAATTTATAAAGCATACGACTAAATAAATATTGAAAAAGATAACAAAAATCTGCGCAATCCTAATAATTAAAAGCATTCATCGTTGGCAATTACAGTATAATAATTAGAAGGTTTAACGAATAATGATAACTCAAAGGCTAGCTGAATTCATGGACTGCACCGCAGGCTTTGTATGGTAACTTCTCTTAAAAACTAAATACTATAAGCTAGGTGTAAAATATTTACTTCATGTGTGTAGCAAATCGCAAGACAAATGAACAAATACATTGCAAAAACTAAAGAAGGAGATCTAAACATTCCCACCTATAAAAAATTGTCCATTTACGCTTTCCTACAGGGTGTCCTGCAAGTAAAGGGACACAGCTTAA
>JABXWE010059923.1:0-10715 GCA_014611495.1 Limonius californicus
TTTCGTAATAGCTTCTAAAAATAAAGCCCAAAAAATTTTTTTTTGGTGATTGTATATGTAGAAGGATCAGAAATTGGTATTAAATACATTTTTTATGTATAAACATGTAGTTTATATATTCATTTTTTTGTTAAACTTTGGACCATAGTTGTGTTATAAATTATACAACCATAGTCCATCAAATATTTTTTCTAATAAATCGATAGAGGACCACAGTTGAGAGAATGTGTTGCAACTACATCATAGCACAATCAATAATCTTTAAAATAAAACACAAATTTGCGGAAGCCAGTAAGAAAACGTATTTATTTATTCATTTTAACACAACCGCTTATCTACTTATGGATCGTTTAATATTCTTTGTTCGATAAAAAAGGCAATCTTCTTTAGCTGGCCACTTCCATAGATTGCCAGATCTGCCATACATTTTACATAAGCCCCGTTAGCCGCCACTTTGATAACTTGCCCAGGCCAGTATTCTTTTTCATAATTCACCACTATAAATTCGTCACTTGCTGGAAGACAACCATCATTCAGGACCTCATGGTTTGATATATCTTATAAGGCCTCTTCAATGTCTGATAAGTTCAATGAAAAAGCCAAGGAATATCCATCGCTTTCGTTCTCCTCCCTAGAACTTTCTACTGCTTTAGGCTTGCGAGAAATATTCTTTCTACTTGCGCGAATTGCAGTTTTTGAGGTAGATGGTAACGCAAGTTTTTCAATATCTTTTGCTGAAATACTTTTACCTGGCTCAACAGCTTCTTCTTTCTCCTCTTTGTGGATGTGCTTTGTTCTATTACTTGCTTCCTTTTCATTTCGATATATTTTATGAAGGTGTCTGACACAGCACTTGCATCTGGGTCTGTGACATTGGGGTCAGAGTAAGATGGCAGGCGTTCTAGAACTTTGGCTGTACAAAGAGAAAAGATGCCAGCCTTCCTAAATTCAGCTTGTAAATTGACCTCTGAGTTGGGAAGAATTCTATTCCAGAGCTTATTTAACAACGAAGGAAAGACATTTTTGGGGATGGTTGGCATGCTCTGTCCATCTGGCGTCGCTTTCCACTCATCAAGTATATGCCGCCAATGATATTTGAACGGCCGAAAGTAAGCTATGTCGAGAGGCTGCATGAAATAGGTGAAATTTGGAGGAAGCGCTATGAATGCAATGTTATGTGTTCCTCACAAGCATTTAGGACTTTTAAGCTGATATGGGAACTGAGGTTGTAGCCAATAATGACTGTTTTTTCATTTTTCCTTCTTAATACTGGCAAAACAATTGGAAAAAAAAACAATCTTCAAAGATAGGACTGTCGAACCAGCCAGATCTTGATCGGTTGTATCTAGTATTTGGAGGGCCGCCTTCGGTCCAAGTGTCCCACATCTTTTCAGCTTTGTAGTTGACATGTAGCGGACACACCTCTCCGGCAGCATTCCCACAAACCACAATACTCGCAGTAGCTTTGGTTGAATTTCTTGTCAGGAACGTCGACTAAATTGGTTTAATTGTAGTTGTAAATAAGGTTCGGCAGCACGTCCTTGACTTCATTCTCTAAATGTGAGAAGAAAGAACTGATTATTCCTTGGTTGATGGCCGCTCTAACCCGTTTAATGTTACTGCAAAACCTCTGTGATAATTCTTTCTTCTGACGGTCTAAAAAGCACTTCGCCCAACGTTTTCCAGGTAAGTTGTTACGGTACTTTGCGGTCTTGGTTATCCAGATACATTTTCACAATACACCTAAGGTCGAATACAGTTATCGGAAATCCAAATGTGAACATGGATGTAGCATGCTTGAGGAACGCTTCTTCTGAAGCCAAGAAGATGCACTGGCGACCAGGTGATCTTTGTTTATTTTCACGCAGTGCTTTTAGTTTAAGTATTATGGTACTACGACGTATTTCGTACTTTTCTGCAGCTTCTCGCTGTGCCAATGCTTTATTGGTGATATCTTTTTACATAGATCCATATTTCTGTCACCATATGGCTTATACAGCCTTCCCCCTACCTTTCTGCGAAGAATTTTATTCGACCATCACAATCTGTAAAGTAAGTTTTGCAAAGTAAAAGGAAAACAATTAAGTCGTAACATAACTATGGTCCACAAAAATGATTGGATCATAGTTGAACTTGAAGTATGATTTTTTGCTATTTTTGCCATAATAATGAAAAGACATCTGCTATTGTAACAAAATATATTAAATATATGAAACCCCTAAATTATCTGCCACATAGACTAGCGGACATACACAACAGTTTTTTTTAATAGCTAGTGGCCCAGAAAGTTTGCGGTTGACAAAGTTACGTAACTCACACTGACAGTTGGACAAGTGAAAAAACGTGGCGGACAAAGTACACTTCAAAACCGTTAAAATATCATTCAATCTATTCTCTGAAAGTTAGTAACTAAATGGTTCACTAGATGCCACTCATAGTTCAAATATCGGTGTTTCGTGCGCACGGCTATATGAATCATAGTTGTAGCCTAGGACCATAGTAGTATGAAATCACAGTACTCAATTTTGTTTGAATTGCTCCCGTTTCCTAGAAGATATAACAAAAAAATTAGTTGTTTTTAAACTTTTTCACCCCGTATCGTTTTTAGGAAGCAAGTATGAGGCATATATAGCATTTTTGCGCACCAAAATGACCAGCAGAGTAAACCCAAAGTATTTAAGAAAGTATTCAAAATTAAAACTGAAACACCCTGAGCGATTAATTTCCATTAAATCGATAATGTGAAAGTTGAATTGTGGATTTCTAAGTACTTTACTAGCGTTTCAATCAAAACTCTGCTTCTACTTATTCTACGGTTCTAAACGAATTGGTTTATTGGTTGTTATTATTAGTGACACTATAATTTGAAAAAGCCTTTAGCTTTCCAGTATTGTGATTTAACTGACCACAATAACAGCGGATGGGAGCATTTAAGCCTGCGAAAATGGCATATGATGTAAACACAGCAATGCCGAGAACTTTGGGTTAATGTTATCCGAAAACCAAGTTGAACTCGTCTATTTTATACACAAACCCTATAGTTCAACTAAAGTGATCAGAAAATTAGTTAGTTTTGCTAAAGTTGATGTTTACCAGAACGGAACTTTATTGAAATTAGAAATTCACTATCGCTGCAAATTAATTGCAACGTACGTGTTATGATGCTAATAAACATTAGATTATTGTTGAACTTTCTAGTTTAACAGATATTTATGCACACCAATTATAAATTTTAGTTGGAAAGTACTCTGACCATATACCTACCCTAGATATTATTCTGTATTTAGATTTATATATAATTTCTTTCATTCAAAATATCCTAAATAATTACTTTGACAATCTTCTTTATATTAAATCTATAATAATGATGATTCAGAATTCTTGAAGAGAATGATAAATCTATGACAATATTTCTACTTTTAATCAGTGGCATATCTTTTAAGGTAGTGACAGTTCTTAAATAATATAAAATCACTACCTACTTTTTAAAATGAAATATACAGTTAACAGCTTGTGCAGAGGAATATGAGATCAAATTTTCTAGCACATAAACTAAAGTTGACAGGCACTTTGTGGAGGGTTATGACTTTGATCTTGGAATTATTGATAACTGTCTCTGTTGATAAGGCACCAAGATACCATGCATAATTCAACGACTGCGGTATACATTACCGTATCTTGGCGCAGACTTACAGATCTGTCCCCACGTATCTGTCTTCTCAATGAGCATTCCTAACCGCATCGTCTTCCCTGGGGGCATAATGGTGATAAAGTCACGTAGGCGGAAAATTAAGGTGGCTTGGTAGCAACCCCTTCTTGTAGTCTGTTAAATTCCAAGTCAGCTTATACATAAAAACAAAATTTTATGCAGTTACGATATTGGTTTCCAATATATAAATAAATTAAAATGCTACAGGTAATACGTAAATCTTTAGAAAATAATATACAGAGCGAGTAAAAAGTATGGAGATACCGGTTTTCTGCCGCTAATATTTACGTTAGTAATACCTTAGAAAAAATATTGTATTAACAATGCGCAGCACAGAAAATTTGTATTTTTGTTTCTTCGGTATTGCCAGCTTTCTTCTAGAATTTATTGACGGTAATACCCGCACATCTTACGAATGCTTGTATTAGGCATTCAGTGATAGTGGTGCTGATTTCAAATATCTACTATTTCCATTAAATATGCAGAGATAGATTGTAATAATACCGCGAGATACAAAACTATTCTGAAATAATCGCACTGTATACTCCTAGATAGGTCCGTGCTATCTATTAAAATAACAAGGAATGCTTTTTAATTCTATTAGTAAGAATTTAAACATAACCTCAAAACATCCGCAGTTTGTAACATAGATAGCATAATAAAATGTAAAAATTTATTATTCACCTTAGAATCTTTGAGTTTTGATCATCATCATCATCATAAATCAGCGCACAATATTCCATCTTTGTACAAAGGCCTCCCCTAATTGATTTCATATTTCTCTTTCTGTTGTGCGACTCTTCCATCGAATCCCTGCGATTTTTTCAATGTCATCCCTCCAGCGTGTGCGTGGTCTGCCTCGTGATCTTTTCCCAGTTGTAGGCCTCCATTCGGTCACTTTCTTACTCCATCGATCGTCTTCCCTTCTCAACAGATGCCCAGCCCATTGCCATTTCAACCTTGCTATTCGTGCAACTACATCTTCGACTTTAGTCTTGTTTCGTATCCATTCGTTTGTTTTTCTATCGGATAGTCTTATTCCCAGCATCGATCTCTCCATTCTTCTCTGTGTAACTCTCAATTTTTCAATATTTGTTTCTGTCGGTGACCAGGTTTCCCACGCGTTCGTGAATAAAGGTAAGATGCACTGATTATACACTTTTGTCTTCAGGTGTTGTGGGTATGGTGATTTGAACACATTTTTCAGCTTTCCGTAAGCCGCCCATGCAAGTTTTGCTTTTCTAGCTATTTCTTCGTTTTGTGGGCATTCTTTTATGGTTATTTTTTGGCCTAAGTATATAATATTATATTCGTCCACTATTTCTATTGTCTCATTGTTTAGTACGATTGGTGTTGTATCATTTTGATTTGACATTATATTCGTTTTGCTTATATTTAGCTTTAGTCCCACTTTCTCTGCAGCTTGTTGTAGCTCCACAGTTAGATTTTCTAACTCAGTCATGTTGTTGGCTAGTAATATTATGTCATCCGCAAACCGTAGGTGCGACAAGTATTCCCCGTTTATATTCAAACCTAACGTATCCCAATTTAAGGTTTAGAAGACGTCCTCTAGTAGGTTAGTAAACAGCTTTTGGGGATATCGTGTCTCCCTGGCTGATACCTCTTTTTACGTGTATTAAATTGGATGTTTCGAAGGTATCTATCGTGATTGTAGCGTTGGTATATATGCCTTTAAACAGTTGTATATATCTGTTATCTATCCTACTTCGTTTTAAGGTATTTATCAAAGCCCACGTTTCCACGGTGTCAAAGGCTTTCTCAAAGTCTATGAAAACCATATACAACTTTAGATTGTACTCGTGAGATTTTTCCATTACCTGGCGTATTGTATGGATGTGGTTTATAGTACTATAGCCGTGTCTGAAGCCTGCCTGCTCTGGTGGTTGAAATTCGTCTAGTTTTTTTTACAATCTGTTTGTTATTACTTTTGTAAACAGTTTATATATGTGGGAAAGTAACGATATAGGGCGATAATTCTTAATAGCTCTCTTATTCCCTTTTTTGAATATTAAAACGATGTTCGCGGTCTTCCATCGTTTAGGGGTCTCTCCATTGTCTAGGCATTGATTAAATAATTTCTTCAGATACTTTAGTAATATATCCCCGGTTGTCTCTATCATTTCAATTATTATCCCGTCAGGGCCTGCTGCTTTTCTTCTTTTCATTTGTTTCAATGCCATTTTTATTTCATACTTGCAGATAGGTGGGATATCTTCAGTATGGTGTTTAGTAAGTTTCGCTCTTTTGTCTCTAGGGCCCTCGGCGTTTCTTTCACTTCGGAATTGTATAAGTCTTTGTAGAAATCTTCTATGTGTTTTATTATTTGGTTTCTATCTTTTATTACTTCTTTTGTTTCATTTTCTAGGCACGTGATTTCTTTATTTCCTTCTTTGATTTTATTTCTGAACACTCTTGGACCTCTATTTTCTTCTATTGTTTTCCTTATCACTTTCTCGATATATGCTGCTACGTCTTTCCTTACTTACCTTCTTATTTCTTTTTTGATTTCTTTTAGTTCGTCAGATGACATATTGTTGTTTTCTTTATTTCTCTTTTTAATTAGATCTTTCGTTTGGTCCGTTATTTTGCTATTTTGTTTTAATTTAAGTACACTCTTAATAGTCTTGTTTGCCGCTTGTATTATTTATCCCACAATACTTTTGTTAAGTTTATCCACGCTTGTTTCCATGTTGATTGGCTCCTTATCGGTCATGGTTTTTAAGTTATTATGGTATAGCTGTTTCTGTCTGTCTAGTTGTATGTAATTTTCTCTATTATTTTTCGGATTGATGATTTTTTGTCTTCCTAGTTTTGTGTTTATCATGATTCTTGCTCTAACCATTCCATGATCGCTAACTTGTACTTTGTTCAGAACAGGCACATCCTTTACTATTTTACGTTGGTCTGTAATGTTGAAGTCGTACTCCTTTTTGGTCCAGTCATCTGGGCTCTCCCATGTCCATTTTCTGTGTTCTTTTTTATAAAAGAACGTGTTCATTGCCTTCATCTGATTTTGTGTATGTCCTCTCTCGTTTCTTACATCTATTCCATGTTTACCTATGCATGATTCTCCTCTTTGCCTTTTTGCTAGCCTTGCATTGAAATCACCAACCAATATAGTATAACACGTTTTGTCCACATTTTATGCTGTTTCGATATCATCATAGAATTTTTCTAATTCTTCGTCCGAATATTTTGCCGTGGGTGCATAGACTTGTATTATTTTACGGTAGTACCTCTTTGTTAATTTTAGGGTTATGTATAATACTCTCGAGAATAATCCCACCACTGAGGAAATGTGCTGGATCCATCTTTTTTGGATCAGTATTCCAACACCATTACTGCTGCTGTCTTCTTCGCTTTTATAATAAATTAATCTACCTGATTTCAATCTCATGGTTTCCTCGCCTCTTCTTCTAACTTCACATAAACCCACTACATCCCACTTTACGTCCTCGATCGTCCTTTGATGAGTTTGTAAAATCACGACCTAGACCCCTTCTTTCTAACTTCTAGCGCAGTGGACCAGATCCGTTTTTCACCAATCTTGTTTGTTGTCAAGGTCAAGGAAAGAAAGTAAGATATTATCAACAGTGATTCTACAGCTTTTCGTAGGTCTTGGAATATCCAAGCAGTTTTCCTCTATTTCATGCTGTTTTGTTCTATTTTCAACATGCGCAGCGGATTGCATTTATTTCATACATCGTATTAGGAGTGCACCAACCGCTCTTCGTTTCTCCATAATTTTCTTTGTTATTTGCGAGTCAGTTCTTGCTTCTTCATTCACACAAACGACCTAACTGTATAAAGATGGAGCAAAGCATGTACAATTCGTGGTTATATCGTTTTCGCCATTGACCACTTTCCCGAACATCACACAAATATGTATTAGTGTTTTCTTTCCATAGTAATTTACTATTTGAATGTCCAATATGGGACACCAAAGAGTGGAAGTTAGTTTCTTTTCCTGTATAAAATTAGATAAATGTACGGTTAGATTTTTCCCGTAGAGTGTTCTCTCTGGGGCATATAATTGCCTTCCTGGTATGTTATTTTTCCCCTTAGATATAACAGCATTCTCTATAATACATACGCATATTAAAGATCATTATAGTATTATTTAAAAGGGAATGCAGTGGCTCTTCTAAGCCTTGCAATAGATAGCGACCCCGTCGCATTTGTCTGTGCCTGGCAACGCACCTGTGAGTGTTAGGCGGTGCTGTGTTTTCGTAGATTAATCAAGAGACTAACAGATATGAGTAATTTACATACTATTGAGCCCTTTTCGTACGTAATCAAATAACCAGTATGAAATTACTTACATGTCTGTATATTATACAAAAAACCTAATTTATTAATAACCATGTAAACGGCAATTTCAGGAATAGGAGATCACTCATTGAGCACTTATAAACAGCGTAGGTTTTTCAGAAATCTTTTGGTTGTTGAAACTTCTCTTTTAATTCGTAAAAGGTAATTATAACGAAATGTATATACCAAAATCGACAGCAAAACAAAATTTCAGAAAAAAATATGAAAACGACAATAGAAGCTATATAGGTATATACAGTGTGTCTCACTGTAGACGGCATCACCCCAGTATTTTGTTTATATATTATCGATTCAAAAAAAAATTTTTTTTATTAGCCTCTCACTAAACTGTAATTTTAGGGTATGTTACTTTCCCTTCACGGTGAAATGCTAGCCTACTACGATTTAAAATAAACAGCAAAATTGAAGAAGTCGTATTAGGAATTTTTTTACAACAAAATTTTGTTAACAAAAGTTGTTCAGAATCGTTCAAGTAAGCTAAATCCAATTACATTGCAATCAAAAAATTTTCAATATACATACAGAGTGCTTCACCGTGAGTGGCCTATTAGACATTTTCGCGAAACTACAAGTAATATGAAACTGAAAATTTATGCACAGGGCTTTTCCGGATTGATCTCTTTAATGAAAATAATGCCACTTATGTGACACTTCCGGTTACACCGGAAGTCTGTATCAACTTCGTATTTTAAATGGCCTGCTATATATTTTATGCCGAAATCGAATTCTATTCATTATTTTAAGGTAACTTTCAATAGCATTCCCTATATCAAAAATTAATAGTTTTTGAGATATTTCGTTTAAAATGAAATCTCATGCCAAAACTAACCCATAGTTAAAAATTAATAACCTCCGCTATGGTAAATTCCATAAACCAATCTTTCTCCCATATGTTTATAAGAGATGGAGCTTATAATATAAGCTCATAATATGAGCATAAACTACAAATGCCCCAAAATGTACAGGGCCTTCAGAAATGTGAGTCGAATTTTAACAACTGCCACTTCTATTAAGTCGTTTATTTTAAATGGAACATCTTGTATTTTATGATATCATTTGATTCTGTTTTTGATTACCTTTCAACCAATATAGGCATTCCCTATAGCTAGATTTTACAGTTTTTGAGCTATTTAAAGTTATTTAGAAAGCTGATTATATTTATAGCAATATCGAGTATAGTGTGCCATGAAAAATAAACAAATGTTAGTCCTGTCATTAGAAAATTGGTGATGTCCATGTGATGTATACTTGCAGTTTAATAACTAATTGTACTAGACATATTTATTGTATACACACGATAAGTAAAGAAATAAGAAAAACTTCTAAGTCTATTATATTCGAATATCTGAAGTTGTAAGTTTGGATATAAAATTTTCTTAACAGCATCTTTGAGTTTAAGTAGGTTCGCTAAATTAAAGGCTGATTTATCTACAACCCTGTCAGGTTCGTACTGCTCAGAATTAACAGAATTCCCTACCCAACCCAAGGCTCTCGTGCATTTCCATTTATACAGTGTCCCACGAAGTGAGGTCACTACTTCGTGTACGTAATCTTTAGACCAAATACAAAAATTCTAATATAGTTATGCCCTAAAGATTGTTCAAAATGGCCACCGTTGCTCTCAAAACACATTCTGGCTCTTGTTAAGAGAGATCTAGTTGCCCTACGTATCATATCATTGTTAATACGAATTAGTTCTGCTGCCTAAAAAAATGCGTCTCCTAAGATTTTCAACAGTCTCTGATGGTGTTTGGTATACCATATCTTTTATATGACCCCACAAATAATAATCTAAGCAAGTTAAGTCCGGAGCTCTTGGGGGCCAGGGGTGCTGTTCAACACTACCAATTACACGTCCTTCAAACCCGGCCCCTGTTGGTTTCCAATACTATTTTTATCTTGTTTCTACTCGATCTCAAATGGTACTAGAATACAAGACACGTTCCTTACAGGGTATGTGTTTTAAATTTAACTACAATCGTAAGAGTAAATCAACATATAGAAAAAATACAGTTTAAAATAATAGAGCTAGACGTTCTTCGGCTTTCAGCCATCCCTTTTCTCTAATTACAGCAAATATTGCTGTTTATACCCATCTACATGTACGTGTATATGTGTACCTGTACAGGGTGTCTCATTTTTGATGTTTTTGCAGGGTATCTCGGAAACCATGACAGATATCAAAAAACTGACTAAGCAGTCTCGGGCTCTTTTTTTGAGAAAATAACAATAGCGCAAACAGATCTTTGCTCTGGCGATCGGTTAGGGAGCTACAGGGTGATTGTTAAAATTTGGCTATTTTAAAAATTGTTTTTATCTCGGTTATTATTAGGTGTGCAGAATAATTTTATATTAGTCTTTTACATAGTTTTTCCTGCAGAATCCATTTACGCCCTCATTTGTTTACTATGGGTTACAGGAACGGAGCAACGGAATAAATTTGTGTTTTTTTAAATGGAACACCCTGTATATTTTTGCGTAATTTTTGTACTCTTCAAATTTCCTTTACGAATATATAATATACTCTATACATAATCATTATAATTAAGCTGAAAAATGATATTTTATTAACATTAACGTTCAAAATGGTAACAAATAGATGAAATGAAACTACATTAAATGTTCAAATTGCAGTCCATTATTATTTATACAT
>JABXWE010059931.1:0-23131 GCA_014611495.1 Limonius californicus
TCGACCCAAGACAATGCAACAAACAGGTAGATACACCTGTTTAAATACTATAAAATAAGAATCATAATTGGGCTCTGATGCTCACCTTTTCTTCAGCTTTCATATTATCAAAATATGGCAATACTGATGAACTTGTTGGAGTACTTGCCGTGCCTCCTACAAAAATAGAAGCCGGTCGGAGGTCGGTCTCTTTCTCCTAGGTGTTGTAGAAATAAGTGGAATAATTGAACAACTACTATTTGTGGATGAAGTGGATGCGGTTCCGGTGAATAATGAAGTCTCACTTGGAATCTCCTCGATAGAGTTTTCAGCTTTAACATCAGATAAGTATTCAGCCCTAATGTTTTGTGGGGCTTTCAAACACCTACTGATATGTTCTTTCATTCTAGTGACATTCTTTGCTTTCCGTAGTCTGCAAAATTTGCTGAGAACTTGGGGAGTTTTCTTCCCATTATTTTCCTCACTGAAGTACAACCACACTGTGGTTTTAGGCTTCATTTTGCTGCAAGCAGTAACTTCAATAAACTTAAAACTAATTTAAATTGAAAACTATGACTACGATGTTTGGAGTGATTAAATACACAAATAGGCAATTACTAATTTATTACATATATTTATTTGATATTATGTACCTAGTACTTACCTAAGATGGGTACGGAATAAATTCAATAAGGATTTTTTATATTTTTTACACATAAAATCACAAAAAACCTCGGTGGTCTAGTGGTTAGCGCATTTGCCTTTAGATCCGAGGGACGCGGGTTCGAACCTGGCCGAGGTCGGCGAGATTTTTCTAGCGGGGAAAAATCTGAAAATGCGCCTTCTGTCGGATAAGAAGTAAAGCCGTAGGTCCCGTGCCACTGCGATGTGTGACACGGTAAAAATCACTACTGGAGTTGTAATTACCCCAGATAGGCAAAATTCTTAGTTAGGGTGTACAACGGGCCAAATGTGGCCTAAATGCATAGAGATGCTTGGAAAACCGCGTCCTAGATCTCGCTCTTTCAAGGCAAGCAAACCACAAACTCAAACGTCAAACTTAACCTATCGAACACGCGGCCACTCACCCACGGTCGAGCAAAGCGAGAAAAGCGCGCCAAACGTACTTATCTACAGCGCGGAAAATTCAAATGTTTGCATACGTACGTAAATTACATACATAATTTACAAAACATGGATAAAAAATGTAAGTTACATAAGTTACGTAAAAAACGAAAAAAACGTTAAATTACCTTGCTCCTGTAATTTACATGTAATGTAACGGTTTTTTATGTAACTTACAAAGTGTAATTTTACAGTCAACAACACTAGTTGTAGGCAGTCCTCACTTCTTTGTATAATTGTTAGGTCGTCTGCGTATAGCAATAAGTTTACATTTACGTACCTATTTAACTTTATCTCTGGATCGCCATATGGTTTCCACTTTTTTATTAAGTCATCTATTACATCACAATATGCAGGTTTCATATCATAATTAGATATATTGTAAATATAATTGTGTCTGAAAGTTATGACCCTCGCAAGAAAAACTATTTAGAAAAAATCACTAAATGCCGGTTGATTACTAAGAAATCAATTAAAATATGTGAATGTGCCCAAAAAATCTACGGCATCTTCATGGAAGCTTTAGGCAAGCATTTATAAGGAGTTTCAAAGAACTTGAAACAATAGTATTTCTGTAGTTTCAAAGACTTCCAATGACGTCGAATTCGATCACGAGTATTTCACCAATATATTGGATCCTGCTGGGCTTTGAGTTCACGATTCATTCTTCCAATTCTTGTAGTTGCAAAAAGGATCCGCATAACCATCCTTTCATTCGTTGTCCACGAAAAATTGTAAAAATACTACAACTTTGTTAACTAATTTTTCAATTTCGCGAATAAGAACCAATTAGTGAAATTTTGATTGATCAATTATTACAAATGATGTAGTAACACATAATCTCGTAAATCAATATGTTAATGTAGTACAACTGCCTTCCCCAGGCATATTTAACGAACTAGAAATACGTAAGGTAATTCCTAGATATACAAGCGGTATTACAACAAACACCCGCTGTTATGTGCAAACAATAATACAAGCAATATTACTAATGTAGATATACGATATCTAGGGCAATGACGGTGAGAAACTTATAAGCAGAAAGTTGTATATTGGTAGAAGGCAAAGCAGAAAGTTGTATATTGGTACAAGGCATATTTTCTTCTGATTTACTAAAGTAGTTTGCAGCTTATGCGTTCCGTAATCACCTTGTGTGGTGGTGGAATCTTACATTTTGGATTGATAAATATTGGATTGATGTATGTAAATCATAGATAGTGAACAGGCAGCCTTACGTTTTTCAGAAACGCATTATTGATGCGAAACTACTGAAAATTACTGGTGGAAGGAACAATGCTCATTGCTGATGGATTTTAAAGCAATACATATCATTACAACTGAACTTCAGTTAATTTGTTTACAGGTTAATTGTTTGATCAAATATAACTTGCAAATAAAGTCAAAAAAGTAAACTTTTACTATATCGTGGTACTTCACTATACAGTCTGTGTAGCGATTGGTTCAGTTGGTAGAATACTCGTATTCTAAGCAAAAGTTTTAAAACGTTTCAATTTTAGTACTAGAGCATATCGACGCCACAATATTAAAAATGGTGTGCTACAACCCGTTATTCAAATTACTCACTCTGGCTTTGGCAACTTTGAAGTCTAAACTTTCTATGGCTTGGATTTCCACTTAAAAATATAATACCGAAAACATTGTATCACGAATTGCATAAAACTAATACTCTACAGTATGGGTTATACTAGAAGCTATAATAATGTAAATTTTCAATAGAATTGGTTTAAATTAGAACATACAATTTGTTATGGAGGATATTTTGTGATTGGTTTAAAGGCTAACTCGCTTTTTCAAGTTTAGGCATATAGGGACCTCGGTGGGCCAGTGCGAATACGCGCTGTCAGTCGATGTCACAGTGAAATGCAGTCCGGTCGGCCGCGTGGTCGAACCCCGGCTGAGGAGACCGTATTTCACTTAGTTAAGTTTAGGGTGCATGTTGCATGAATGGATAGTATGTAAGGGACGCCGGCATCCCCATGAAGTAACGGGAAAACGCTTCCGAAAGGGGAGGAAGAGGGTAGTATGAATCAATGGGAAAACAAGTTTACCAGCACATTCTAATATTTTTTACAGAAGCTTTTATAGTGCACTGAATAGGAGCACTTCAAGAATTATAGAGAGACGTAACACTGGTATAACAAACATACAATTTAACAGTTAAATACAAATAACTATGAGTTTTTATCCTCATACTTAATGTTGACGAACTGTAACTGTCTAGACTGTATAATAGATAAATATCGTTGTGCATATAACTGGCACACATCGCGCATAGTTCGTCCTATGATTTCAAGTATTCCATATACATTTGAGAACACAACATGTAGCGATAGCAGTTCGCGCTAAGCCAAATAACCACCTCGTGGAATACTGTATTGGTGCGCAACCAGGCATAACCTACCTGGTGTTTGGTGTGTGTGCGTGCATGAGTGGGCTTGTTACTCCTCTAATGTGACAATAACACGATAAGCGCTAATAATTTGCTACCCAGTGGTAAATGGAGACCGGGACTCAGTTTAGACTACACAGAAAATTAAAAATTTTTCTGATCTCTACAGTGATTCGAACTGGAACTATACGGATTATTACATCCAAAGCCTGACTCTCTTAACCCCTGAGTCAACCCAGCTTTAAGTTACCACATACGGTACTAAAATATCAATATAAATAATGATCCTTACAATTTTAAAAAGAAGAGCTGTCTTTTATTTAACAATGACGGAAAGTGCAATTATAAACCAGATTTCCATCAAATTTCTAATCGAATAACCAAAATATTAGATATTAAATCGACCATATAGCACGTTCAATTACTAACACATTATCGTTTACAAGTTTTCAATGTAATATTTAATATGAAATAAACTTAAAAGTAACTAGTATTATAATGCTCGACCAAGTAGCTCAGTATAAGTAATTAGTTTTTATATTGGCATTGTGTAAGTTAATTAACTACCAAACTGATTAAATTGCATAAATCAGTAACTTGGAAGACTACACGATTTAACCTTTTTTCACCAAAATGACATTTTTACATGCGGATTGGCAAGTCATTGCAGCTAACTGGAGCATTAGTTGATCCTCCTGTAAAAGTAATACATTTTTCACTTGATGCACAAGATAATTTGAGTACAAATTTAAAAACGACTTGCTTTTTACTAGTAGGGCTTAGTTACACTGAAAATAGTTTAAATGATAGCGATTTTAATCATTTGCATGTATATTATCACGAAAAACAAATAAGTCTTTTAATGTAAACTAGAAGGCGGCCGTGGGTTAGAGGTTAGCGCGTTACACTTCTACGCCGAAGATCCTGGGTTCAATGCTCAGTACGGGAACATCGGATTTTTAACGGCCGTTCTCGCTTTCAAGGTAATGGCAAGCCAGCGACGTATTGTGCCTAGTAAATTTTCTCTGGAGTAGAAGTGTTTACACTTCCCGTGATTCGGAGCTCACGTTAAGCTGTAGGTCATCTATGTCTGCGTCACTTTAAACGCACAACACAAGCATAGGAGAGAAGAACGCTACGTCTCATAAGAGATAAAGCACTCCTATTATTATTACTTCGTTCCTGAAGACTGCATCAAAGAAATCCATCTAGGAAATTTTAATTATTATCAAATTTTAGTAGTTATCGATTGGGTAGTATCGCTTTCATCATTTTTGCCTATTAAAGATTATTCATAATTAGCTCTTCCTTGATTTAGCTAACATATTTTGATATTTCACTTAACATTGATTTTTCTGTGAAGACTGATTTGAAACCTTGTGTTTTTGCAAGAAAAGCGTAATGCAATTATATCTAAGGGTCTGCCCGTGCTAATAGGATTTTACTTTATTTTATTCAAGCTTAATTAATTTTGTATCTCATTTTCTCGCTATTTCTTCACAGTTACGTTAATTTAAAAGGTAACATCATTAAATTTAATGAATATTGTTGCTCATTAAGCAGTTTTCTTGACTTCTCTCGTTGTATTCCATTTTTTTTTAATACATTTCCATCAAGACTTTATAAAAGTGATATACTTTGTTTAAATAATTTAATTTTTAAAACTACCGTTTTCAATAAATTAGTGAATAGAAATTGTTGAAACCTAAAAATCTAGTATTATTGTACCGCGAGAGCAATAAAAGCCCAAATCAAAGACACCCTTGAAATTTTAAAGTCTTGTCTTAGACTAATATGTAATTATAAAGAAGTAAACAATATAAATATTTTTAACTGTCATATATTAATAATTGACAGTTTACATTTCAAATCTTATTAGGATAATTATTTAGTTAATTGATTGAGGGCGTACGAGAGTCCATTGTAGTAAGAAATCGGGAAGAAGAAGACTGGAGAGACACAGACAAGTGGAAAAGGGGACACGGGAGACGTCCTGTGTGATGTACAATTATTATATATGCTCTATATTGTATATATAATCTAACTCGCAATATATATTGCTGTGTTACACCCAATAAAATAACTAAATTCTAATTAAATATAAAGCATAGAAGCTATGTGTAGCTTTTCTGTATAAAAATGAGTCGTTCACACACACAGATTTGAAACGAGGTCTTTCGTTGTTCTTTCCGATGTACCTTCGGGAAGTAATAATGTGGGATTTGCAGGTTTTTTGGTTGTACCTTTGGAATTTTAGCATTGGATCTTCTCTTTAGACGTTGTTAATAGGCCTTTCAACGATTTTTCTTGAATTTTAAGCTGTAATTTAAAAGAATATTAGGATTTGTTGTTATGTGATTTTTAAATTTGCCGCTACACTTTATGAATTCCGTAATTCGTTTGCCGCTTCGTAGGAATTAGTATCGCTGTTTTAATTGAATTCTTATTTTGGGTTACTATTTTCGCTATTTTGTTTTGACTTGAATATTTAGTTAACGTTGTTTTAATTAAAAGGCTTATTTTGGGTTACCATTTCGGTATTTTGTTTTGTCTTTCGAAGTTCGAGAAATGCGTCAATGGTTCCTTTGTGTGAAAACTGCAAGCTCTTGTTTTTCTCTCGCGTTTGTCCTCTAACTATTCCGAGAATTCACGTGCCATGAGATTCTTTCTAGAATATTCCAGAAGGTTTCGTCATGTTGTGCAATCTTTTGAGGGGGGGTGCTGATTCCCGTTGCATTTCGAGTGCAGTTCACTTCCGAGCCTTGTGGACTCCGGTCCTCGAAAACAACATCCATCGAGGCCCATAAATGTTTTTGAGTGGAAGTCAGACTTTGGAAAGCGACGGTTGAACCCTGGAGAACGCTTCCTTTTTCCCTTGTTGCTATTCTACGATCTACCGTACCGTGTTTTGCTGTAGTGCAAACGTACCTCGACTTGTTAGTGTCGGATATATACAAGTGATAGCAAACACATCGTACAAATGTTGTGCCTGGAATTTGGGTTCTTTCTGCCGTTGTCGAGAATTTCTCTACTGTCTGCCCATCGCCTGACATCGTTGAAAGCAATTTGGCCTTTTTCGGGGATTTAATACCTCGCCCCAACGCCGCTCCGAAAGACGTCTTCATTCTCAACAAATTTGTTTCGACCCTGCATCCGGAAATTGCCAAGGTTGTGCCTTTCTACAAAATTCAAGGTAAAAACTTCCAGTTTGGTGTTTTTGTGAAGCGAAACTTTCCGTGTAACTTGCAAAATTCAAACGTGTGGACCTTTTTTTGTTATATTGATAGAAATATCAACAGTGACCTGAAGCCACTGTTCGTTTTGCATTAATTATATATAGACGTTCATTTTATGCTTTTATTTCTGTAAACTTGCGCAACTGGGCTACGCAGTTATTGAAACCATTTAAATGTAGCGTTGGCACCAGCGGCGTAGAGTTATATGCGAACGTTCGAAATTATTACTGTTTGTGTTTTGCGTTATAAAGTTGCCTCTCGTTGCTATGTATATATTTTTGTATGTTCTGTGCTATTTTTGACAGTTCATTATATGTGTGTTAAAATTCCGCATGTCTTTTATTACTGTGTTTTAAAGTATTTGTGTAAGGATTTTGCAAGCTTTAAGATCTAGGTGAAGGCACAATTAAAGGTAGGTTCCATTCACGTGAGCTGCTGGTTTCTCGGCCTTCCACGAGGACCTACAACCAGTTGAATTTGGAAGGTGGCGCCCACTTATTTTGACTCGCCCTGTACACAACTAAAGATTTTCTCCCAGAAGCGATTGTCACGAACCCTCCCTACTCCCCTGAGCAAGCCGCTGGCCTTTACCATCTTTTTTTGTTTGCGGGTCCAAGAAAAGCGCGTTTGGCCGTACCGAAAATTTCTTAGCACGCCAACGTGCGGTTTTCTTTGTTCCATAATTGTCGTAGCGAGAATCGACCCGTAACAAAATTTGACGCCGTAACGTGAGTCTTTTTTGGACCGTAACATTGTGTTAACGATTAGACAGTTCAGATTAAGTTTGTGAATTTTAGTACACTTATGTATGTGTTTGTTTGGTCTTATATTGTGTTGAATGCTTTTGTATTGGCACAAGAGGCAACTTTGCATCGTATTTTTATTAGTAATGAAGATGTATTTATTTGTTTATTTGCAAAAAACTTGATTTTCTTCGACTAAGTTAGAAATTGTTTGAAATACTTATTATTTATGTTTAAAAACAGCTATTTGACTATGTATAAAGTTACTACAGGTGATTTAGTTGATTTTCATCGTGTTTCCCATAGTTGTATTTGTTTAAATATTTATGCCTTAAGTTGATTTTGACAATTTTGACTATGCTTCTGTAAATTGTGACTTGTATTGTGTTCCTAAGGGAATTTTTGTGTTAAATGCAGTTGAGTAATAAGACAGGGCATTTTTTGGTATATGATTTGTTAGAAACAACGTTGTATTTAACAATTTATTTATGTATGTTTCTTATTTGACCTTGAACGTTTCAAAATTATCTAATTTCCACCTGTTTATGTGTTTTAATCTGGATAAAATGTTTTATAAACAATGTTAGGATGTGTGTAGATTAGTTTAAGTGTATATTTAGTTATGTTTTAATGTTTAATTATTTGTTTATTGTCAAATTGTTGTATTTGTCAATATTTATTTGTTTATTTGTGATTTTTAGTGTGTCATGTTTGGTGTCTAAATTTGCATCTTTTCATGTAGTTTACGAATATAATTTTGGTTTTTCCCTAACATGATGCATTAAAAAGGTACTTAGAAATTAAGTTTTTGTATCAATTTTGAATTATAATCAAGCTCGATCCTCATTGGTCGAAATTTTATGATGACATTTCCAGCTTGATTAGATTTTATTGAAATTTATGTAGATTTGTTGCGTTTCCTTGGAAACGATAGTTTTTTTAAAGTATAAAAAGCAAATTTGCCGACGAGGAGGGGGACTTGCTAAATTTTCAACGCTGAAATGCTGTTAGTTTAATAACTGAATTTTGTAATTTGGGGTTATGTGTTTGTTTACATGTCAAAAGTTAAATAAATTATTTTAAAAGTTAAAAGTGCCTTACTCACCTGTGCTACAAATAATCATTTTCAACAATTACAAGTGCTTCGAAGTTATATTATCAACAAATAAATACGATTTAATCCGATCTACGAATATAAAAGTTTGAAAAGTGTTTTCATTTACCGTATAATTTTTGAGACATCCAGTGCGACGACAGCAATAAATAAATTACCAGCAGTGCTTCGTGTATATAAGCTAAATACCGGTCAACATTTAAAACCAAGGAGCTATCAGTTTATTAGTTGAGATTGATTGATGGGAGCATAACCTATAATAAATTGGGTGATCATTTTTAGAACGACGACTGTATTATTACTACAAGAGGTAAAAGCCATTTAGTTACCTGGAAGCTAGGACAACGTGGACGATCCAGTAAACATTTGAGAGGCCCTTGGAAACACCAAAACCGAATAAACAAGAGATTGGGGCGACTTAAGCACGTGTTAGCAGTAACAGAATTGCGCAGGTACCACAGAACTACGAGACCGGCGCACACGAATTGTCAACACGTCAAAGAATACAGAAATAAGGTTAGTTAGCTGTGAAAAAATAAGTTTTGAGTTTAAAAAGGAGGTGGTTAATTTTTATGTTTGTATTTGTTCTAAATTACATGCTTATTTCTAGTAAAGTATTTGCAAAGGTGTTCTTGTTTATTCAAAATTTAAATTATTCTGTTACTTATCAAAATTTCAATTTCAGTACGAAATTATCTTGCTGTTTTCCATTAGTTTCCATCAATACGAGTGTAAATTTGCAACCCCATTTTATTACAACCATTATTATAATTAACCCTGAGATTTGTTTATTGTTTTTGAATTTCATTTCGTTTCTAAATTCTTGCTATTTCATTTTAAAGAGTCTCAATTTAAGTTTGTGTTGTGTGGAAGGTACATTGTAATACATTGTTGTCATCATTTTATTAACGTGTTTAGAAACATAAGTATACAGGTGTACATTATTTTATTTGGTGGCATCACAACATTATTTCTGTGCAATCCAACGCATAGGGGGCTTTTCATTGCACCCTTATATCATAGCAATATATATATATATATATATCTATATATATTTAATTACTTAAGCAAAATTTAAAATGAACACTTTATATTGCCAGTGTTTGAATATACTTTTAGTTAGCTATATTCAAGGTTCCACTGCCGTCCCAAGTGTTCTGTGGTCCCTATGGTCGTAGTTATGGGCAATGTAAATAAACGTTTATTTGCAATAAAATTGTTGCATACACATTTACAGAAAAAAGTAAATAAAAGATTTTACAATAGATGTTGAAAAAGTTGATCTTTTTTTTCTGAACATAAATGCATTCTTCGCTTGAGATTTTCAAACATATTCACCGGAGTATCAGGGGTAAATTCATGTAACTTTTGTGAAATCGCATTTTGAAAATCTTCTAGATTCTGTAGTCTATTACTAATAATATTGTATTTTAGATAGGGGAATAAAAAGAAATCTGGAACTGATCCCTTTTTCCTTTCAACTCTTCCAGTTTGATAGAAATTGCTATAAGTGATGTTTGCAGTCTCATTCGGATAACGTTATTGAAATTGTGTGAAACAAGTTTGAAATGAATATTGCCGTTCATAATTTACATTCTTGGTACCATTATGAAAATAGGATTCTAATTTGAAAGTTTCATGTTCTGTTGGTAACATCTTTAAATTCATAATATGCTAATATGTAATAATTGTAATAACTTCTGCTGTAATCTTAAAACGGAATGAGTTTGTTGATCTACAAGCAACTAATCATTTCCTGATTACAGTTTGAAAGCGTAAAAAAGGTAAAATGTAATTAAATGGGACGATTCTAGTTATCCTAGGTGGAACCCTAAAAGTTTTACTTTTCTACTTCATAAATTACCCCCGTTTAATCAATGAATGCTGTTGACGCTTACGGCGTCTGGGGATATATAAAAACTAACAGAACCAACTAACCTTAATTAAAATTTAAAATAAAATGCAAATTGTGCGGCTAGTATATTTACTTACCCAGCACTAACATTTGCTTTACGTTCTTGCATAAAATGAAAAATGAAAAATTACACTTAAGGGTAATTTTTGTACAAATATTAAGTAGTTTCTGCGAAAGCTAGAATTTATTTAAATATAATTTAAGGCTATATCATTTTATATCGAAAAAATGTTAAGAATGACAGTGAAAATATGCATGTCATTGCGGGGAAACCACGAGATGAATATGACTGAAGGAAGCGGATGGAAACCATGTCAGACGTTGAACGCACAACGCTTTTTTTGTAGGGATTTCGTTTTTAACCGACACAGCAGTTCTATTGTGTTTTATAGCCGTATTGTGATTATGTTATCGTTGAAAAATGAATTTCCTTCTTTATTCGGGAAAAGGCAAAATTCAGGTTAGTAACAATTTAATTCCAGCGATTTATAACTATGCTGAAAACGTAATACTTTGAGGAAATTTGTGTTAAACGTTAAATTGTATTTTCAGATAATAGATTGAATCATGTAAATGGAACAAATAAATCAAATTACATGGAAAACTACAATTTCTCGCTTGAATTTACCTTCTAAATCCTGCATTTATATGTATAACGTATATACCTTGAAGTCTGGAGAAAGCATACGACGTCAAGCACTCACCTGCAACAAAATAAGAGCATTATCAATAATTCAACCATTTCAAGTTGAGTTGAAATATAATATTAAGAGGCTGCTAAAGTGACCAGAATAAGGTACAATCAGCCTTTTCTATCATCACCTTTCCACTTTTTTACTAGAAGACAGCACACTGAAGATTATAAGGTGAAAAAATGATCAAAAAATCATAAGAACTCGTGATAAATAATTGCTAAAGGTATTTCAAATATACTGCGAAATTAAGCTGTGTTTATGATATATTTAGATAATTTAGTGCAATTGTTTCACCCTGTTACAAATTATCATCCCTCGCGAACGCAATACGGACAACCTCAATGTTAAAATGTATCTAATTTATAACAATGTCACGACTCTGCTACAAATCTATATTTTGTCATATATTGTACGTATTGCCTTTTACATCGGCTGCGGTTTGCTTAGTATAATGGTTTGCTGATGCAAAAATGTACATTTAATTTTTCATTGCCAGGCCGGTTTGGAATCTTAAAAAAAAATCACTTTCATTGTATGCACGTAGACTATAGTTGTATTTTTGGTAATATATTGTGATGAATTTTGACTCGTTGGCTCGTTCGATGTCATATTTAGAAGGATACTCATTATTATCATGTCTTGGAATTCGGTTTCTTTCTGATCAATAATAAAGGGCAGAACATAACGCAGATAACTTCTTGCTTGGTTGGAAACACTGCCAAACTCGTTTTTTGATATAAACCTATGACAAAAAGAATTATTGTTAAATATTCGTATTTAAAAACTTATATATGTAAAGATACACATGTATAAAGATAATATAAATTGCTTCGAACTCAATTTTAAGCTTCGCTCTGATATTTATTAAGCCACGAAGGAATTTGCTGCATTATCGGAACAGTTTGTGGAAATGTGTTTAGGACAATCGTGAAGTACATAGTGTGTTTTAGAGGTTGATTTAGGATTTATATAAAGGGTTTATAAAGTCAGAACATGTGTGGACAGTGACGCCGATACATTTTTCTGTCAAAATAAGAATTTCAATTTTGTATTTTGGTTCAAGTATCCTTTGATTATATTTGTGTAATTTTGGCATCGTTGTTAAAGAGATTTTGTCCGTTTTTAAGGAGTTTTGTTGATAAAACAATGAAAGAAGAGCATTTTTATAATTACGTGAGAGTACACGCATTTTTTATGTTCCTGAAATTTAAAATTAATTTACTTCGTTTATTATAATAAAATACGTCTGTTAAAGTTATAAACGAGTGTCTTTAAATAAAGAGTGAGCTAGTCAGACTTACAAAGGTAAATTTCGCGAAATTTTAATCCAAGTCGAAGTTTGAAGATTTAGCAGCTAAACATCGGAGTTTTGGACGCTACTGCATCGCTACCTGAGGGCTGTTTTGAAGGTCAAAGTTGGTCCTAAGAAAAATTCACGTAATGATGAAAAGATAGCTCAATGAGGTAAATCAAACATTACATACCTATGCAGGAAACACGAGAGCATCAGAGGACAGAAGAAAACACCACCAGATAGTATTCTAAACTGTTTGAAATTTCTTTAAGAATTTATAAGGCATTTATAGGTTAATGCGCATAACAACTGACGTGTAGAATCAACTGAAATTCGCTGCGTATTTGGTTATACATTTTTTTGTCCATTTTCTCATAGAATTCCAAAACGTTAAGGACCGACTTCTGTGACATAGTAATCATGCTCGAGAGCTATACCGTGGTATATTTTTAAATTACTATTTGGAGGCAAGTTTTTAATTTGTCAGTATTATTCATTTAAAAATATGATTTGCAAATTGCAAGAAAATTTAAAATCAATTTATCTTTGTTTTTTCCTCTATAGTTAAATTTTATATAACAATATAATATATCTATGTTAACTACACATCCCTTCCACCTGCCTGAACTTTGAGTTAGAACGGTTAGAAATCAATCTTTAAAGTTCATTGTGATATCAGGCGAATACAATTTTGGTGAAAGTATGAAAATAGGGTTTTCACAAAATTTACATTCGATTAGAATATCTGGGTACTATGAAACAATAAACATTTACATAGTTACTTAGTACTTACTTAAATTATTATATTCAGAATTCATTGTATAAACGCTGATTTATTCGTGTTTCTGAAACTGTTGGATTTACAAAGAAAATAACTTACATTTTAATAAAATTTGCTTATTGTCATTACAATTCTGTTAATAAATAAAATAATATACAATAATCATGAAACCTCATTTTAAATTTAATCGAAATGTACCTTCTCCAGATGCGTTATAATAAGGATATAATTGATGCATGTTTCAGTAGCAACTAAAGCTTAACCATTAAGCAAGCATCATTCTGTTGCAACACCTTGACAGAAAGAGTGTCATAAGAAATTTAAAATACAAAAAATGCAAAGGAGGGCAGATATATGAAGAAATGAATTCGCCATTTCTTCAGAATTGGTAATTTCATAATATTTTAAACAGGGCAAGAATCAGAGCGTGGGGGTAGACCACGAGTTCAAACATAATACATTCATATTGTTTTTAGAGCAAAACGTAGGTGTTGGTAATTTAATGCATGCGAGTGAGTAAATGATTTTCAGAGGTGTTATTCTTGTGAAACTTCAGGTTTCCGCGGCTTGTGTCATATCTTCGGGCATAGACCGCGTCGTCGTGGAATTGGATGGTGCTGATGATTGGCTAACCGTTGCAGGTAGCGTTACGCTACCTGCAATGGTTAATGAAACGTCAGCATCATTCAATTCCACGACGACGTGGTCTAAGCCCGAAGAAATGACTTCATTAGGTTATATTCTTCTTCAAAAGTGGACATCTTTATAGATGTACACTTAAAAATATAACACATTTTAGTTGTGAGGGTTTTACACAGAAATGTATTTATTTTTGCTAGCTGTATCAGGCTTAGCTCAACAGGTTATCAAATTATCAGATTATATAATATACAAACAGCTGTGTTAAATTCGGCTGCAGTACCAATAATCTATTGTTGGTTTTGTGCGCATTGTTGCTCAATAATAATAATTATTATCAGAAAATTCATGAGCACTTAATTTTGGCAATTAATGGCTAGCGCTGCTTGTTACACTAATGCACTAATTTCAATAGTATGTCAAAATGCATATGTACTAGTACACATTTTTCATTCCGAAAATAAACTAATTTCCGGAAGGTAATATTCCAATAATGATGTTTGGACAATATTACTTCTACGAAATCGTTGATAGTGAATACTGTGATACTGAAGTTATTGACTTCTTCTTTGTATCCTTATTCACATCGTAATTCAGAAGTGATTCACAATGCCAATGATATTTTCAAATGAAGAATAATGCAGATATTCATTACGTTTACGGTCTGTGTGATGGAAATGCTTTAGCAGCACAACAAGATTATCGTAGAAGATATCCCAATAGAAGATTGACTATACGTGCAGTTTTCTTTAATCCACATCGTCAGCTGTGGAAACATGGCACTTTTAATGCAAAACATGCAGTCGGCCAAGGAGTTGTCCGTAGACCCATAAACGTTGATGAACAAGTTCTTGATTTATTACAATAGGATCCGTCTTTAAGTGTGCGAAGAAGAGTATTACGTACTGGAATATGTAAAAACCAGGTTTGGAGAATAATTGGAAGTGCTCGCTTACATCCATAGCATGATCAAAGAGTTCAAGCTCTAGGTAATGATTTAGAAGCTCGTTTAAGATTTCGTAATTTGGTACAAAATAATCTTAACCTACCGCATATTTTATGGACCCATGATGCTTTTTTCACACGAGATGGTATCAATAATTATTATAATGTTCATGAACGGGCTGCAAAAATTCCTCATTTAAGAAGACTCTTCCATTTTCAACATAGATTTAGTGTTAATATGATAGTTCGTATTCTTAATGATCATCTGATTGGACCATTTGTTCTGCCACAACGTTTGAATGATACTAATTACGAATATGTTCTGGAAAACTCTTTATGCTTATTACTGCAAGATGTGCCATTAAATATTAAACGTACAACGTGGTATCAACACGATGGGACACCAGCACACCAATGTCTTCGTGTTAGAGCCATAGTATGGCCACCGCGTTCGCCGGACCTGACTCCATTAGGATTTTATTTTTGGGATCAGATGAAACAGATTGTTTATGCAACTAAACGAATGAAATAAACAATAACTCGTTAACGGTTACGTTTAAGACAAGGTTTATATGAACTTTTCGACTCTAAATAAGTTCTGGAATACATCTTTGAAATACTGCCGGTAGTTTTTGGGACACCCTGTAGAGGCTGGCTAAGCGAAGATGAAGCAGCTCGCAGTTTCTGCGCAGGACACTAACGTTTTACATCGTGTTTCTGTTGGTCGTCATATAGCAACGAGTATATGTTAAATTTTCCTGTAAATTACGGTTAATTCCAACAGAAACTTATAAAATACTGAAAACTGTGTAAGGTGATAACGTCTTAAATTATAGCAGCTTGTTTGAATAGTTAAAATGTTTCGAAAATGGACGTTAACTTTCTCAAGATGATGCTAGAACTGGGCGTCCGTCTAGCTCTCGAAATGCGGATTCGATCGCAAGTGTTCCTTAAAATTGTAAAAAGAGATTGCTGCACGAACTATCAAATGATGGTACATGATTAAAACATTAGTAAGGATATGATTCCAAAAATTTTACATCAAGATTTGGCAAAGAGGAAGATTTACGCAAATATTGTCCCGCACGGTCTTACAGATGAAAGCAAATAGAGAAGAGCTGCATCGTCTGTAGATTTAGTTCAGACGTGTCGCGACAATGCAAATTTGTTAACTTCAAAAATACTGGTGAAAGGTCATGGGTGTTTCAGCACGATTATGAAAGCGAAACGGCAGAGTATACAGTGGATGGGAAAATCATCAACAACACCCAAAAAGTATCTTTGACAAAAATCAAGAATTAAAGCCATGTTAATTAGCTCTTTCGATAAATAGAGTGATATCCAGAGATAATTTATGCCTACAGGGCATACAGTAAATAGTGCATTATGTATAAGCGATGAACAGGTTAGTGCAGCACATTTCTCATCTGCTACCGCAATTTCTAGAACAATGTAGTTGGTTCTCGTTGCCTGACAATGCATCTACACATTCTGCACTGATTAGGAAATCATTTATTATGAAACACGGCGTTGTTAAGATTAATCACCTACCCTATTTACGCGCCTCGATACCAGACTTTTTCCACCATCCTAAAGTGAAAACTATAACCGGCGAATTGAAAGCAGTTTCTTCGGACGCCTTGGCCCACTGTTTTCAGAAACATTCAGAACGTTGAAATAAGTGAATTTAAAGTTAATATAGCTTACTTAATATAAACATCAAATACTTTTCGTGTTACTCAAATTATATTTTTTTTTATTGTGATGCCAGTCAGAGAACTAAATTGCCAAATCTCGTTACTCAAACTAATTAGTTTAAGTAAACGTTTACTGAAACCGTTGAAAAATGATGAAGCTATGCATTAAAGATTTGACACTAACTTTATATCCTGATTAGCGATTATTTTAATAAAACCTAAGTTACCATTTAATATGTAGATATTTAGGTTTTCATCACTAGAACTTATCCAATTGGCAAATCATAGTGGTAATGATTCAACTAAATCGTATTGATCATATAATATTATTAATCCACTGAAACGAAAAGTTATGCATATTGTTGTGAATCATCCAAAATCTGGCAGGAAAGTGTTTGTTTTCAGTTATTGGCGTGTATGAAGAGAGGTTAGGTGTACAGAAAAAATATATATTTGGCAACCTGTAGAAAATAAGCACAAGGATAGCCATCTACTATTTATAAACAAGGTTATGTGAAGCATGCTATTAGAAATTGACATTAGAATAAAAGTTTCAGGTTATATAGGTTTATGTAATTGTAAGATAACCAAAAGAGGCCTGGATAGGCGAGTGATACTCCTGCTTGCAGCCAAGTCCACAGATAAATTCGGGACGTTCGGGCATGGGTTCGATACCGGCGCCCAGCGTCGTCGGTTTCTCTTAGATATAGCTAGTTTAAGGTACAAATTTATAGCCAAAGTACAGTAAGCGCCAGCGGCTTCTGTGCCTTAAGGGTATGAACAAAAAGATCATCGCCGAGGTTTTAAACACATTTAATGTAAAATTGTCAAATACAATTATTGGCAAATTTCAAAAACGAAAAGTATTTTAAAATTAATTAAAGAAACTCAAAATAATTAAATAGAAGAGGTAAATTTACTTCAGTACTTATTACTGCAGTATCTGGGATTTAAACTTAATAATGTCTAAAAAAAATAGCTCTATTATAATTAAATGAAGATGAATGTTTACATAACTTTCAAACTATACTTATAAAACGTTGAATTACATACGTCACGTGTACTACGTATAAGAAAAAGTCAGTAAAGACTGTTGATAGGTGGAAATCGCACTACTTCAGTAACTTTTGCCTGGGTTAATCGAACCGTATGAGCATGCGACACCTAGCGACTCTACATTGAACCATCATCAACCTTGACTGTGCTCCAACGTAAAGTATAGTAACACGTTTAGGAACAACAGACGACTGTTTTCAGCTATAGTACATCAGTTTGTGGCCCATTTTCTAACTTGCCCCCGTATATACCAGCGGTATATGCGATAAAGTTTATTCACAATAGAAATTGTATTATTTAGAATGTTTATAGGAATATGCAGAGATATAAGCAACGTATGCAATTTATTTGCATTTTTAAATTAAATTTCAGCTCCCATGAATAGTTAAATAATCTAGTTATCTCGGAAAGAAACAAAATGCTGGTGCAATTATATATGGTGGACTCACCGGCGGTCAAAATGGTGAATATAATTTAATTTGCTTATAGCATCTAGCGGGTAACTTGGGTGTTGTTTAGCAGAGACAAATATTATGGCGGAAAATTTTATATGCGCATATAAAATCAACCAACCACAAAAACTACATTTACTTCCAGATATGTATTATATTATATAAGTACGGATCATATATCAGAAACAAAGGCGATTCTACAACTGAGATAAGGATACATATACAAATGAGTAGAGATGCCATGGCTAAGCTGAACCGAATACGGAAAGATGGGCAAATAACTAAAGCAACCAAAATGAAAGTAGTAAAATCACTAGCGTTTTTAATCCTATTGTACTCTCTGAACTAGATCTGCAACTACTAACTATTTTCTAGTGCCGAACCAACCTATGCAATAGGAGATTTCAATTGCAAAAGTAAGATATGGGGATGTCATGTAAACAACCGAAACGGTCTGCGACTATACAAATATATATCAACGCAATTCAAATTTTAGCCCCAGATTCACCAACCCACTACTCTGACCGAGCAGATTATCAACCTGATATACTGGACATTATACTACATAAGAAGAGTACCCGAACATTGCTCCAAACGGTAGTAACTGAACTTGAGTCAAATCATTTGCCGGTCCTAATATCATCCGAACACATACCTAACCCAGCTGACCAACTACCAAGACTAATCAACGGAATTGTTGGCTAGGAAAAATTTCAAAAGCCACTCCACAATAAGATACAATGTCCCACTCACCTATACGTAACAGATACAATTGATTCAGCTATAAACAACTTTCAAGAAATAATCAAAACATGCATAAATGAAGCCAGCATAATACAGCCCAACCGAAGAAAACTTGCAACCACCAGCAGAAATAATGAATTTAATAAAGCAGAGGAATCGAGTCAGAAGAGAATGGCAAAGAAAAAAGAACCCACAACGAATGCTGTTACTGAACCAGTTAACACGACAAGTTAAACTAGAACTGGATAAACATCGAATGAACTGATATCAGAAATATTTAGAAGACGACCAGCCTGCAGATCATTCGTTATGGCGAGCAACCAAACGGATTATTAAGCAACCACTAGCCATTTTCTCTCTAAACAATAACGGCATTACATACTCCAGCGATGCTGAAAAGTGTGAAATCCTTGCAGATCACCTGGTGGATGTTTTCACCATGGACAACAACAATGGTAATGCTGAAAATACCCATCACGTTAAGAACTATGTCGCAAATAATTTACCGGGCACTCCGGGGGTGATAAAACATATAACCCCCACAGACATAATGCAGTTCATCGAGAAGTTGCCGCACAAAAAATCTCCTGGACATGATCTTATTACTAATTTTGTTCTCAAAATACTCATTCGAAAAGCAATTTCTTATATAACAGCCATATTAAATTCCTGCCTTAGAATAGGGTACTTCCCGAATACCTGAAGAAAAGCGCACACCTCCTAAAGAGCCCACAAATTATAGGCCAATCAGCCTTTTACCTGTGCTCTCAAGAATTTTTAAAAAACCTATACTTAGAAGACTAAACATGACTTTCACTGACTTTCATTGAAAAATGTAATTCCAGTTTTTCAGGTTGCTGTTAGACCGAAATATTCAACAAATCATCAGCTATTAAGGATAACTGAGACCATTGAAAGAGGATTTGAACGCAAAGAACAGACAGTATGGATTGATAGACTGTTAGATAAACTGATTAAACTAGATTTACCGCACTGTCTCCTGCTAATAGTCAAATATTTTCTGGAAGATAGAAGGTTTCAAGTCAGAATTGACGCTAATGTCTCAGCAGTCACAGATATATTGGCTGGAATACCACAAGGTTCAATTTTGGGAACAATCCTCTACAATGTGTTCATGCATGACATCCAACGCCTGCCCAATTCTACCATTGCAATGTATGCAGACGACACTGCAATCGTCACTCAAAGTCAAAACATTGATGTAGCTGCCCAACAACTCTAAGAAAACTTAAAAGAACTAAGCGACTGGCTCAAGAGACGGGAAGTAAACCTCAACACTACAAAATGCGTAGCAAAAATTTTCATCCTGCGACCGGCTACGCCAAACAACTTAATAATAAATGACCAACCCATACCATGGAATAGTCCTGATCCTCTTGATAAACGCCTAACTTGGAGATTACATTTGATTAAGAAACTCATGCAAGATGCAAGATTATCACAGTTGTATCCGATAATAAACCGCAAAAGCCCTCTCAACTCGGCTGCAATCTGCTTCTTTACAAATCATTGCTACGACCCATTATGACCTATGCCTGTCCAGTATGGGGTGCTGCTTACAGCTTTTTTATAATTACTATAAAAAAGCGGTAAGTCTTTCAAACTAAAATTCAACGAATAGCCACTAACACACCATGGTTTGTACGTAACATTCAAATCCCTACAATTGAACAATTTATCAAAAAATGTATTCGGACCTTGCACGATATACGCGGGGATGCCCTGGTGCTACCCACTATGGAACAGGAGAAAAATCAATCCACAAGCGACTCAAAAGCAAACTACCGCAAAACATACTGTCAATACCTGAAGAAGAAGTTAGCGATTGAAGTTATCCAGTGAATGACTTCCTAATGCGATTACAATGACATGTGAAAATGTACAATGAACAATTGTGTGTATAGCTCCTGTATAACTGATCCAGAAAAATGTACATTAAAAAAAATCCTATTGTACGCATCATAAACTTGGACAATAAACGAATGCGACAGAAGAACAATAGACGCATTGGAGATGTGGTGTTAGCGTGGCATACTGAGAACGAAAATACAGCAACATCTTTCCTCTACAATATACAGGAGGATACTACAATATTTTGGACATATTACAAGAAGAGATAGTAGTAGTTTAGAGAAATTGGTAGTACAGGATCGCATTGAAAAAAAAGACCCCGCGGAAGATCTCCAAAGAGATGGATAGATCAAATGAAAACTCTTACTGGAAGACCTCTTCACCAGCTCACGCATGATGTTACCAATACAAGTGAATGGAAACAAATAGTCAACACATCGATAATCCTACAAAACGATTCGAGCACAACACTGTTACTAAGAAGTTTACGACTGCAGAGGGAGAGAGAGCGAGAGAGAGAGAGAGATGTGTTATATTAGTATTCTTCCTTAGACGTATTTGATTCCAGTTTCTAATTGCTATTCGCGGAGATTATGTATAAAATATACAAAAAATAAAAACCTTTCGCAGTTATAAGTGTAGATCTTCCCCAAATACAAATTAATTACTAAAGCTATTGAGTAATCGAAAACAGAAGGTTCATTTATTCCTAGATAATATATTTAACTAATTTTATGTGTAAACAATCAGTAATTATATTCCTTACAACAATTTATTAATACGGAAAGTTTTGGCCGTAATACGGAGTCGACGTCAGGGGAAAGAAGCCTGAAGGTGGGCTTGCTCTCGGTCTGTGTTCCCAAGGAACGTCAACAGGCAATGGCGCCGAATTATGCAATATTTAGAATATAGCGTGAGGTTAATGCACAATGTCGCATAAGACAATATAATCAAAAAACAATAATATGCGGCACCGAAATCTTACTGGGATAATAGCTCTTCACGGGAGTGTTAAAAATGTTGCAATGCGGTTAATTTTATCAGCATAGAACCAAAAACGAAACCACACGGTATTCCTACTACATTGCTGATTTTTGAGTACATACTATCCGACGTAATTGTCGATTTTTTATATAAACAGTACCAGTAAATGTTAATTATGCAGAAGAACAACTCGGACTCCGCCCAAATTTCACCGATCATACAAACACGGCGGAAATAAGATCACTTGCTGTGTTTTTGCTTCTGATCAACAACCTGAAATTCGATTAAATTAAGATAAATAATAATTCCTAGATTGTAAGAAGTGACCCATGGCAGCATTTTATTTGTAATCTCATAGAGTATTAGTACTTAAATAATTTTATGTCACCTTGGCGAATCTACAAAACCAAAATCGTTCATTTAATTTTAATATCCCTAGATAACATTCTTATTTATTATAGCTTTCAGCAGCGTAGGAAGCTCTTACGTTGAGTTCCGTTTATTTTAATTAGTCTTTATATAGTTTCACTAATAAGTGTAGGCTGCAGCAAAATTAATTACTTTAATTCCTGCTAAAAGAATCGTCATTTTTAGTGAGTTTTAAATTACCTAATTAAAATTTCATCTCGATATAACTAAAATCAAATATTATTGAAATTTATTATATATCCCGAAATTTTGTGGAAATAGCAGTCAAATCGTCAAAATATCTAATAATAGCGTGACAAAACATATGGCATTTTAATTTATTATATACATAATTGCAGAAAATTGCCCTCATACGCAGAACCTACGTTAAATTGCTTTAGTATGTAAAACATGCAAGCAAATATTGACATGAATCAACTGCAATTAATGCAATACGAATGAAAGCATTTTAGTATCATGTGGGAAATACAGAATGCGCATTTGCCATGAACTCCCAGCTGTATTTATGATGTTGCTGAGTTTATCTAAATTTTATAAGTTATCTTATAATGTTGATTGTCAAAATGTTTATTCATTAGATGGTAGTTTCAACTATGTCGTCTATATTTAGGTTTGATGTTTAGATGCACATACCGCGTAGCTAAGTGGCTACAGCTGAATATTAAAACGCAAGAAGTACCGATCTCGATTCTCGGCAACTGTCATAATATCTCGGTGGTTCACGTAAATCGCTTACAGGAAGAAAGTCTAGGTTGTTATGGTGTACAGTGTAAGTCAAAATAAGTGGGCGCCCCCCTTTCAAGTCACAGCTAAATAGAGATCCTCGTGAAAGGGCCGAGGACGGGAAATTAAATTTACCTTCTTGTGCTTCTTCCTAAATACTTCTCACAAAATCTAGAAGGAAAGTACAGAGATACAATTACAAGCAAAGCACTGCTCAAGATATTTATTGTAATATCAAAAACAGGGCTGCGTAACCAACAACAGTTGACAAATGGGAACTATGCCTTATGATGGGGGG
>JABXWE010059936.1:0-13404 GCA_014611495.1 Limonius californicus
ATATATATATATATATAATTAAAATTTTTTATGGGCAACAGTACACAATATAACAGATAATGTACTCTAAAATTAGATTAAAACAAAAGCAGGTAACGCAATCATACGATATTACTTATGAATACTAAAACATTACATCAGTTTTCAACCCGAAATAAAAATAGCCACCAAACCCGCCAATTATTCAAAGTTTGTCGAGGCCCCGCAAGCCAAATACCCAGATTAAAAATACCTAAATTATGGCATTAGGTAAATCAAAACTTTTCGCAATATCCCCCCTAATTGTTAAGTTCTAAATAAAGAAGATTGTGTACACTGTCAACCGTTTGACGTACACAACAAAATTTCGTTATATTACATATTAACCAACAAAAAAAAGTTATTTTTGGTTGAAACTGAAATCACAGTAATTATAATACTTAATTGTCCAACCATCAATTTATAGAATAAAGTTGAAGACGTCCACTTTCCGAATATCCCTCGTACAACGAAATATTTACTTAAGAATTAAATATAATCGAAACGGACACACCTGTAATGCTTATCAACGCCGCTGATAGTTTGAACTGCGATGCATCAGCTGTATTTTCTGCATGCGGAGGATAAACTCCAATCACGAAATATCTCCAGGGTATCCTTAATTTTAGTTGACGGTAGATAACTTCGATCATATCGTATTTGTCTCAATAAATTCAAATGACATAGCAATAAAACAATAGGGTTTGGATGTTTCCATGCTTCCGAAAAGATTTAAAAGAAATTAGCACATAACTCCATGGAATTCGTATGACTACTAACGATATCTAAAATTCCACAATTGCGGTCTTGAAAATTAAATTGGGAAACTCTCCAAGCCTTAGAGCGACTTCTATAAAATCCAAGAACACG
The DNA here is from genome assembly GCA_014611495.1 of Limonius californicus. Classification (NCBI taxonomy): domain Eukaryota; kingdom Metazoa; phylum Arthropoda; class Insecta; order Coleoptera; family Elateridae; genus Limonius; species Limonius californicus. Next base: position 889 of record JABXWE010059936.1, read on the forward strand.
TGCACTTTCTATGAGGACTCAAAAATAATAAATGCCACACGTAAATATCAAATCGCCATTTCCTAAACCGGAAATATACGAACGGATGAAACAAAATTTAAACAACGTCAAAATTGAATTAGCCTAAAGCATAAAGTTTGCAATCCAAAATGCTATCTTGAAAATTAAACATAAAACAACTAGGCGTAAGGAGCCCCACGTTACAACCTTATTGGAAGAAAACGCAAAAAAGAATACTAATTTTTGGGAGTAAACGACCAAGATCCCTTAAATACCTAATTCTCAAATCAGAATTAGAAAAAGAATTGTCGAAAGTTAAATTCCAGACCTAGTCATCATCATATATCCGTCTTTACAAAATCTTGCAGTGAACGGCAAATTATACCTTCTAAATCGATGTAATGCGATATAGATATAGACAGTAAAATATTTTTCTCAACAGTGAACAAAAGCAACTATTATTCCTGTTCGTAAACCAAACAAACTTAAAAATGTGTGTGTATACGGTATTATACAGCTAGTTGCCGCCTTCCCGTGCCAATTCGCCACACATCTCTATCAGCCGCATCATCGACGGTTAGTCCTCGTGACTCCATTGCTGCTCGTATTCCTTCGTTCCACGACCGTCCGGGTCTTCCTTTTTTTCTTTTGCCCGGTGGTGTCCATCTGAAAACTCGTGAGGGCCATCTGCTGTCTTCCATTCTCATTAGGTGTCCGAACCATTTCAGGCTTCTTAGTTCGATTCTGTCTATTACGGTTTCTTGTGCCTTCATTTTTCTTCTTATTTCCTCGTTAGTGATATGTTCCCTTCTGGATATTCCCGCACTTCTTCTTAAATAATCCATTTCCACGGTGTTTAGCTTCCTCCTATGTTCTGCATTTATTGTCCATATTTCAGATCCATAACACAGTACCGACTCTACAAACGCTTTTCCAATGTGTTTCTTCGTATTATTGTTAATATGTTTGTCCCACCAGACCGAGTTTAAACATCCTATTATTCGCTTACTTTGCTCTATTCTACTTTTAATTTCCGCAGATCCAAATCCATCTGTAGTTATAGTGACACCTAGATATTTATATTTGTCAACTTGTTTAATTTGGGTATCATCATTTATTAGTATTGTGAATTTTGCTTCGGAGTTTGTCACTAAGTACTCTGTTTTATTAATATTTACTTTTAGGCCCCACTCTTCATACGTTCTGTATAGCCTTTGAAGCATAAATTCAAGGTCGTAGGCATCTTGGGCCATTACAATTTGGTCGTCTGCGAAGTTTAGCGTATATAGACATTGGTCGTTAATTGGAATTCCCATTCCACGAATTCTCCTTTTCCAATCTTCCAACGCACATTCTATGTACAAGTTGAAAAGAAGGGGGGATAAACTGCAGCCCTGACGCAGTCCTTTAGATGTTGCAATTGGGTTGGATAGATATTCATTTTGTTTAACAAATGTCTTGTTACCTCTGTACATTTCTTTAATAATGTTTATTAGATGTTGGTCAATATTAAGTTTTACTAGGGCCGCCCATAATCTTGCCCTTGGGATGGAGTCGTACGCCTTCTCTAAATCGATGAAGGCTAGGTGAGTCTCTTCACCTCTATCCCGTCTTTTTTCAGTTAGTTGTTGTATTATGAATAAATTATCGACACACCCTCGTCCCGTTACAAATCCACTCTGTTCTTCACTAATTTTATCTTCGGCACTTTCTTTCAATTTTTTGTTTATTATTTTTCCGAATAGTCTGCTCAAGGTGCAGTTGATACTTAATCCCCTATAGTTATTTTTGTCTTTTCGCTCTCCTTTCTTGTATATTGATATCATATAAGATGTTTTCCATTGTTCTGGTATTACGCATTGTTCGATACAGTTGTTAACTAGGTGGCATAGTCTTTCTCTTAGTGCCTGCCCGCCATACTTTATCAATTCTGTATAAGTGTTGCCGGGTCCCGGAGCTCTGCCATTTTTCATAGTTTTAATTACTTTATGTAATTCGTCTTCTGCTATTGCAATGTTATTATTATGAGTTATGTTCCTACTGTTTATTTCCGTTACCTGGTATTGAGCCCTATCTTCAGTTAGCAACTTTTTATAGTGTATTGTCCAGTCTTCCATGTTTATCTGACTCGCTACTCTTGTGTTATTGCTAGTTTTCATACCCTTCAAGCATCTCCAGACCTCAGTTGATCTTGATCCTCCAATTAGACTCTCAATCTCTATGCACTTTCTTTCCCAGCTTAGATTTTTCTCTTCTTTAATTTTATTTTTAACATCTCTATTTAGTTCCTTATATATGTTCCACTTTTCTCTTGTTTGGTTCACTAACCAGTTTTGATATGCTTGTTTTTTACGTTTAACAGCTTCTTCTATTTGGTCATTCCACCAGATTTGGTTTCGTCGTTTTTTACTGATAGTTTCACCCAAAGCTTCTCTAGCAGCTTGGTGTATAGCTTCTCTTATATTTTTATGGTCCTTCTCTACATCTTCCTCTGTAGCTGTCCTACTTAACAGTTTGGTCAGTCTTCTCTGATATAAGTCTTTGATGCTTTCGTCTTGTAGCAAGTGTAAATTGTATTTGACTGTCTCTTCCTTTGTAGCGGTTCCTTCATTTGAGTTTGTCTTTTCCTTCCTTTTTGCGCTACCGTCGAAATATTGTAGTAAAACTTCACTGATTAGTAGATAATGATCGCTACTGCAGTTGGCTCCTCGTTTGACCCTTGTGTCAAGAACTTTAAACTGTGGGTTCTGCCTAGTTATTATATAATCCAGGATGGATTTCTGATTTAGGGATGGTTTCTCCCATGTATATCGGTGGATTTCTTTGTGGTTATAGAAGGAGTTTGTTATTTTCAGTTCGTGTTGCTTGCATGTGTTTATTAGTCTTTCTCCATTATCATTGACCCTTATTTCGCCATATTGTCCTATAACCTCATCATTTTGTCTCGATCCCACTCTGGCATTTAGATCCCCTGCCAGAATCAACTGTTGATGTATCTTAATTCCTTCAAGTATATCATCCAACCTATCATAAAAGGTATTTTTAACGTCATCATTAGCGTCATCCGTAGGGGCGTAAACAGCTACAATCACTAATTCGATGTTGCGGATTTTCACGATTATCTTTAAGTGTCTTTCTGTTATAAATTGTATATCTTGGATAAGCTTGTTATAGTTTTTTTTTATAAGCACCGATACTCCAGCTTTTGCTCTATCTGACTTCGGGACACCCGACCATATGTGTATATAGTCGTCAATCATCGCACTACCCTGTCCTTTCTTTTTCGTCTCCGTAATGCACACGATATCCATATTTAGTTGCTTTATTTCAGATGTTACTTCTTTGACTTTATTTGTCACCCCTCTCACGTTCCAGGTTCCAATTTTCAAAATCCATTTCCGTTGCTTGATTCGTCTTCTGTTTAGGCCGTCCAAATTCCGAGGCTGGGCTTTTGGCTTTTTAGCAAAATATTGTTTTACGGGTGACGGGGAGCTGGCCCGTCGCCCCAACCCTCCTCCTTTATCCGGGCTTGGGACCGGCAGCATCAGCCACTAAGTTGCTCAATCCACCTAGCGGAATCGGCGGGCGGAGTTAACTTAAAAATGTTACTTAACTTAAAAAAATGGTTGATAGGAGACTAATTTACTCCTAGAAAAGAATAATTTACTTACTAATAAGCACAATGGCTCTCGGGGATGCGTTCGACAATGAAACAATATAATATACCTGCAAACAGAACCAACAAAACAACATAATGAGGTATTCGAGAAAACATATTATTTTTCATCTACAACTTCCTGCAAATTAGAACTGAGACTAAGGGAAAATAGCACTTTATCCAGTATTAAAGGGTTGGAAAATAGCACTCCATAAGAATTTATCCTCAGCGCCACACCATTCGTAACAGCTATTAATAATACAACTTCGAAACAAAAATTACCGACTAAAAGTAGATTTTAATCAGATGGCGTTGTTATTTAGAGTCTCAAATCCAAAAATGAATAAATCACAACACAATTAAGGCAACATACTATACTGGAAATGGAGATTTGGTCACATACAGTTCTTTAAAAAATCCCGAAGTTCCTCCGCAGCTACAACTGCAGAATCAAATTCTGACCACTACAGCAAGTATAAAATATCTAGGAATTACTTTCTATATTTAACTGAATTGGAACCTGCACTTGATATGTTTAAAATCTTCCACAGAAAACAATCTCAATCTTTGTAAAGTACGCAAAGATAGCTGGGGTTATGACTCTACTTCGCTTTTATTTCTTATCAAATCAAGAACTGATTTCAGAGCAATAGTCTATTGCGTCAGCAAGAAGAGCTACTTAAAAACCATCTATACTGTTCATAAAATCGCTTTATAACAGCGTTTGGAGGTTTCTGCATCAAACCTGCATACCACCACCACAGATAAGAACGGCAACTTGCACTATCTTTCGCAACAGCTGTGGAAAAAAATCCAAATACCTAATATGTCAAAATATGTTCACAAACAGGTATAAAGAAACATTCAGCGAAGCATGTAAACAAATGTTACCTTTTCACGAACGAGTTGAAAAGCTAGTTTAAAAAAAAAGTAGAATTTACAAAAGCTAAAATCTCCAAATAACCTTACCCCTTTGACATTTAAACTACAAAAATTGACACCATACTAAGTGACTGCTAAAACTCAAACCCCTTTCCTTGTTATAATATAGCAATATCTTAAATATATAAATGCTAGGTATGCAAATTACGCTAAATTCTATACGAATTCATCTAAAATTGACGGCAGTATAAACGCAATATAATATTTTCCTCAAAAATATGAAAACTTGAAACATATAGTAAATAGTAAATATAAAAGCAATTATACAAATGTATACACCAATAATCCGTTAATGCAATAAATACAAAACGGAATAAATTTATTGATGTCAATAAAACGAGTGCTAGTTTTCTACCATCACACGTATCTCTTCGAGTGCTTTATGTCTTACGAGACGTAGCTTTCTTCTCTCCTACGCCTGTATAGTTCAGTTAAATAAACCGTAAAAAAGGAGCATTTGCCGAAAAATTCTAATCATGCTGTATTTTTGCAGACACCTCTATTTAAGCGTTATAAGTAACATGCAATAAATCCCCAAGAAAATTGTTATTTCATGGGTATCTCGCTTTCTATTGGTCGGACAATTATTGTTATATGAAAAATTGGACAGGGCAATTCTCTATAATAAAGGTCATATAATTTTGATACGTACGAACAACCACTTTCACGTTATATGGCCTACAAAGCAACTGCATAAACTGAAGCAGTAACAGCGATTCACCCATTTCCACACAGTCTTCGAGATGAAAGGTTTCCCCAGTAGGCCTAATCCATATTTATAAAATTATGATTCTTCCTCATCATTCTACCTCTAGCACTTCTTTTTTCGTCTTCTTCAATATCACTTTCTTTTTCTAATGTATTCGATGTTTAGTTATCCCATTCCGATTATTATATATTCATATCATCAGAAGTATTACAAAATACATCAGGAGAGGCACAATTGTCCACGACAATGACCACAAAAATATCAATCCCACTTTTCTACACCTACAATTTATGCCACAACCTTTCGTACAATTACAAAAAACTGTACTGAACACTACGTCCAACGCAGGTACGGTTGTTGAGAGGCTGCAGCTGTGGGTGAAAGTAATGCAAATTTGATCGGTGCACGATGACATAAACCTCATCAATGAATGATGAAATATGAAATTCATCAGAGAAAAAAAGTGATATTGAAGATGACGAAAAGAAAGAAGTGCCAGTGAAGACGATGGTGAGAAAGAATCATAATTTCATAAACATGAACTAGATCTACCTGGGAAACCATCTAAAAAAATAACATTCTACTTCGAAAGTGATATAACGTGAAAACGGTTGCTCTGCTGACCTTTTATGTAGAGCATTATCCAAAGTACAATTTATATAACAATAATTGTCGTCTAACCAACAGGAAGCGAAATATCCGCAATTAACTAATTATCGACATTGAACATTGAAAAAGTATGTGAAGCCAACACAATATCGATGGGGACTTTTTGTACTTTCCGTATAATGCCTAAACAAAGGCGTAAAAAAATTCAGCTTGATTAGATTTTTTTCGCAGTTTATTTCTTATTTTACTGTGCCAGAAGGTGTTCAATGGAACGAACAAGCTGACGCAACTGCGCGAAACTCCACCAACCTACCTGACCCTGAAAATCCTAGTCAACAAACACATTACGACTTATAACTACGACGGTTGATTGATAACTAAGGTCTCCAACAGCGCTGTGGTGCTAGTGGTGGGGATAGAAACAAGTTCTAGCCTGCATTCAGTAGCCTCGAGTATCTAGTCTAAACGCGCAAAGTTTCAGTTTCTTGTGTCGCGCCGTTGCGTAATAGTGTCATTTATCATGAGCTCGACTACTGAGTTGAGCACCAAGCAATCAGTGACAGAATGTTTAACGCTGGAAGGTTTCGCGCCCATCGAAATTCATATACGTTTGAAATCTGTTTATGGTAATGTTTATATGGATGTGAAGAATGTTCGTCAATGGGTTCGACGTGCAAAAATCTGCAATAGGGTCGAGATGAAGGAGTTTGATGAAAAAAGATCAGGACGACCAATTTCAGTGACGCATGAGGTGAATCAAAAACGAGTGGATGCGCTTATTCAAGGAAATCGCCGAATTAATCAAAGAAAAATTGCTCTGCAACTGGGCACTAGTCAAGAAAGAGGGCAGCACATTATCCAGACGTTGAATTACAGAAACGCTGCGCCAGACGGGTCCCGCGACAATTGACGGATGTCATGAAAGAACAGAGAAAAAACGTTTGTCAAGAACTCCTTAACCAGTATCGTCGTAAAGGAGATGATTTTCTCATGAACCGGGGACGAATCTTTGGTTCATCATTATGACCTTGAAAACAAACGGCACTCGATGGAATATCGTCACCCTTCATCTCCGGGTGTAAGGAAATTCAAAACCGTTCCCTCAGCACACAAAATCTGCTCACAATATTCTGGGATGCAGAAGGTGTCACTCACACGGAATATCTGCCAAAGGGAACAACGATTAATTCGGCAAGATACTGCGAAACCTTACGAGCATTCTAGAAACGTATCCGTAGAGTAAGGCCGCAAAGAACCACTCTCTGGTTGCATCACGACAACGCCAGACCGCATTGCAGCCGCGAAACGACGAAGAGAATGACGAACCTGAAATTCACGGTTGTTTCTCACCCTCCATACAGTCCCGATTTGGCACCCTCAAACTTCTGGTTGTTCCCAAAGTTGAAGGAGGTATTGAGAGGTCACCATTTTCCGTAGGATACCGAAGTTCAGGCTGCTGTGCGCAAGTGGATCAAAAGTAAACCAGAAAGTTTCTTCATGCTCGGAATGAGGAAATGTATACACCGCTTGGAAAAAATGTGTGACACTAAATGGTGATTATGTAAAAAAATAAAAATGTAGGTTTGAAGTACAATAAATTTACTTTATTTTGACACCGGTTTCATTATTTTCTCTCCTCTCAAACATATTTTATAGGATTGGAGACCTTAGTTATCAATCGACGCTCGTATAAACTGTATATAATTATACAGAGTTTCCGAGAAAGAATGGTGGAGGTTTAGGACGTTACTGTGAAGTATGTATTACGTGTAATAGAACGAAACCAATTTTATTTATTGCACAAACTCAAACAGTTTTGCAAATAACATTGGTAAGTTTCAATATGGGCACCATTAACAACGCGACAGAGGTCTAAGCGAAAATCAACTTCAGCCCACACTCTGACAAGAACATCTAGCGTAATCCTTTCAGTTACTTGTCTTATTCTTTGATTTGATGGTCAAGGTTCTCAATCCTTTCGCTGTAGACCTCATTCCTGACATAACCCCACAAGAAGAAGTCTAATGGAGTCAGATCCGGACTTCTAGCTGGCCATGGGATGGGTCCATTTCTACCAATCCATCGGTCTGGAAATCGATGATCCAACTCTTTTCGGACATGGTTTGCGAAATGGCACGGTGCTCCATCTTGTTGAAAGAATATTTCCATCTGCTCGATTTAAGGAAATATGAAATTATGTAGCATGTCCTTGTATACATTGGAGTTGATGGTTGTTTCAACAAAAAAGAATGTACCAAAAATTTTGTTATGCATAAGGCCGCACCAAACATTGACCTTAGAAGAATCTCGAATGTGTTCATGTATCACATGTGGATTTTCCAAGCTCCAAATTACGCAATTGTGCCGATTAACACAACCACTTACATGGAATGTGGCCTCATCGGAGAAGAGGATATTCTCAAGAAATTGTGGTTCATCATCAATTCTTTGTAGCATGGTAGCAACGAATTCGGCCCTAAGGAACTTGTCCTGTGGTTTTATTGCATGCAAAAGTTGAATTTTATAGGGATGCAATCTCAATCTCTTCATGACGTCGTGCGCTGTTGACTTAGGGAGATCTAACTGCAGACTACGGCGTGGAACGGACTTCCGAGGACTCTGAATACAGGACTGTCGGATTCTTTCGACATTTTCTTCTGATGTTCTGGGCCTTCCTGCTGATTTTCCTTTTTCTACACAGACGGTCTCTTTAAACTGTTTGTGTCATCGTCTGATATTATTTTCATGTGGAGGATCTTTATTGTACTCACGTCTAAATAGCCGCTGTACCGTAATCACAGATTTGTGCTCCGCCAACCAGAAGACACATGCAGCTTTTTCTAACACCGTTAACATTTTACAGCAATACAAAGGAAACAAGGAACACCTATAATCTTTTTTGCAGACTGCAAACTGGTTTCTCTATGAAGAAATGCGCTTATTTCGACATGAAAATGAAAAATGTAACAACCATGACTTTATTATCGCGACTACAGTAATAACAGAAATAAAACAAGTGAACACAAACTATTTGAGTCAGTTCATTAAATAAAATTGGTTGCATTCAATTACACATAATATATACTTCACAGTAACGTCCTAAAACCCCACCATTCATTCTCGGTAACCCTGTATAAAATAGGAAATTGCACAGTGTTTGCCAACAGAAATAGGAATAAACTGAAAAAATGAAATTCAACGTACTTTCTTAGAAACCTACACTGGTATTAAACCTCCTGAACACCAAAGCCTGTAATTGCTTCTTAGAGATCAACGAAACTTTCTGACGTAATTGCGAAAAATAGATTTAAATATCTTATCATACGTTATCATTGCTATGTAATTCGTTTATCTACTTACTGTCATCTTGATGTAATTTATAAAAATTTTGAACTCCGAGGATGCAGAACACGCAAAAAACCACTGTATTCCGAGAAACCGAGCCTCAACCGTTTGCGATGGGCAACGGAACATCATCACTGAACACCAACATAGTGGCAGAAGGTGCTATTCGGCTATGAGTCCACTTTTAATATCAATAATCATGCTGGTAATACGTAGGTCATAAGGTTTTATAGGGAAATGCGTGCTTTCAACAATAAAACACGCAACCTCTATTCGCCTGCATGTCGTCTCTGGGATCATGAATACAATAATAAACTGTTCAGTACTGCACAATAAGATAGTGTCTAGTGGAAAAGATTTCTTTGGACAGAAAAGTTTAAATTCTAAAATAGCAATGCACTTTGCCAAACACTTTTACCAAGTAGCGCAATTTATTTATTTGCTCCGTGTTTCCGAAAATTTTCACCATACTCGGGAGAGATGGCACTGGAATAATCTGGTAAATAAATTTTGCTTTATATAAGCAGCGGACCGCGATGAAATTAGTCTTCATTTCAAAAGTGTGTCTTGTACTCCTGACTGTGTGTTGAGTGCAATAAATCTGTAACCAATATGTAACGTTATGCACGAGCTATACCCATTTTATTAAAAATTGATAAATTTTTAAACGGTCATTAGAAACTTTCGCGTCTGACAAGAATACAAATAAAAATAGATTGCACACCGATGAATATCTCAAATTTGGTTTTATCGATATTTCCCAGAAGTGTCAAACGCTATTTCGACATTTAAATACCAAACATTCAGACAAAAAAGAAGAGCCTATGGAATTCTTTGAAAGAACGCTGAACTCCCTCCACAAGAGTACGTGATTTTACCAGCAGCTGTTGAAATGGTGCAAATAATGGTTTCTCTCTCTAATAATACTACCCAAAGAAGAATAGGTGACATGGCAAAATACTCAACCACGAGTTGTTGAAAATATTAAGAAGTGCACGTACTTCTCATTGCAAATGGACGACTCCTCGGATATTTCTGACTGTGTTCAATTTATATCATTTGTAAGATGCAATACTGTACATGATATTGCATAAGATATTTTATGTTGTACTCCATTAGACGTCAATACTACCGCAAAAAAGTTTATTTGACACTTTCATGCAAAGTACCAATAAGTACGAGATTGGCTGGGCAAAATGCGTTGCTATATGCACCGACGGCGCCAAGGCTATAACCACATCGATCTAGTCTTATTGTCAGATTAAAAGAAATAATGCCAAATGTTTCATGGTTATACTGTTTTTTTTTGCATCGAGAAGGTCTTGCATCAAAATCTTTACCTGCTGAAATAACTTGTGTTTTTAAAAATGTCATTAAAGTGGTAAATTCCATGAAGGGAAAAGCATTGCAGAGTCGTAGTTTTCGAAAATTTTGTGAAGCCATGGTTCTTTATACACAAATCTTCATTATTACATGTCATTGAAATGGCTTTCAAGGTGTAACATCGTGAAAAAAATTTTCCAGTCAAAAGCGGAACTTTGCAAGATGAGAAACCGGAATATAAGAACATATTCTCCTATTCCCTTCGCTGATATTTTCGAGCACTTACACTCTTTTAATAGCAGTTTTCAGGGAGATATTAATATAATAACAGCCGCGGCCAGAATTATGGTCGACTTCAACTGAAAGAAAGAAGTATGATTCATTCCAGTGCGTTCAAGAACTCATGGAAGACTTAGTTAAGGATGATAATGTGATAAATTCAGAACATGTGATTGCAGATATGCAAGTTAGTTCGCACTGTAAAATTTAAAACAACAGTTCATTAGCTATTTCCCTAAAGAAATCAAAAGAACTATGCCAATCACATATGGATGGACACTGAATCCGTCTTTAGACAATTCCGTTGAACAAGCTGAAATTTCCATAAACACGAAAGAAGAAGTTATTGAAATATTATGTAGTGGAATGTTGAAACTTGATTTCTCTTCCCAGAGCGTATTTCAATTTTGGACCAAAATAATGGAAGAATAGCCCGAGCAAGCGGAAAAAGCTGTAAAGTGTTTGATGCCATTAGCTATATAATATTTGTGTAAAATAAGTTTCTCGTCTATGACTGCCATCAGAACAAAAGTAAGAATCTCCTCGAACGTGAAAATATTATTGTGTGTGTATCAAATACAGAGCCCAGATTTGCAAATATAATTTCTGAAGAACAAGCACATACATTAGACTAATGTTTTTACTTTACAACTTGTTTTTATATTTACTTTTATTTATGGTATGTTCAGATTCATGTATTTATTGAAAAGTTTAATATTTTAAATATTTTGGAAATCCTCTCGCGACCCCCTAACCCTATATCGCAATCCCCCAAGGGGTCGCGACCCACACTTTGGGAACCAATTGTTACGGGCTAATCGAGCTTTCCGACGACCCGTAACCAGATAGATGGAAAAAGGCCTACAGCTTAGCTCAGAGGAGTACGGGGAGTTCGTGAAAATCGCTTATGGGAGGAAATCTTTAGTTGTGTACAGTGTAAGTCAAAATAAGTGGGCGCCACCTTCCAAATCCAGCTGATTGTAGGTCCTCGTGGAAGGCCGAGAAGCGAACAGCTTACGGGAATCGACCTTACCTTTATTGTGCATCCTCCTATATATTTGGAGCTTGCAAAATTCTTACACAAACAATACACATATAATGAAATTATTGGAAACGACAGTACAACGAAAATGACAAGCAAAAGTGATTTTATAATTCTAGATTACAACAGAGTACTTTGAACTTTCAAGAAAGGGGGAACTCGCCGCCCATGGCCGGTATTTAAAATCTTTTAATTCTGCGTGGTCAGTGGCGTCGAGTATACAGGAATCATACAATCTAAACGAAATTACTTTGTACAAATATTAGTGAAAAAAAAAACGATTTGCGATTGAAGGTCGCTTTTTGGTCCAACAAAACAAAATTTAATTAAGTCAAATTTTGCAAGTCGCGCGCAAGTTTCTTTTCACCACACACAAAAACTGGTCTGTTTTTACCTTAACTTCCGGTGGAGGCAGGCACAATTCCGGGAGGATTGATTTCCAGATGCAGGTACAGTCGAGAAAGGGGAATTTTCCTGGTCCGGGAAAAAATGTAGATGGCCTCAGGAAACCAGGGGGGACGAAACGTGAGTAGGTACGCTCCTGAGGAAGTAGATTATTCCCAGCAATCGCCTTTTCACGGGTTCAAACGCTTTTTATCCGAATGAATC
>JABXWE010059937.1:0-16922 GCA_014611495.1 Limonius californicus
AGAAGAAGAAGAAGAAGAAGAAGAAGAAGAAGAAGAAGAAGAAGAAGAAGAAGAAGAAGAAGAAGAAGAAGAAGAAGAAGAAGAAGAAGAAGAAGAAGAAGAAGAAGAAGAAGAAGAAGAGGAAGAATTTACCTAACAAACTGTTTTAATCTTGGCGTTTAAATGTTCTGACATTTAAAATTTCTACTGTTTTTTTTTCGTTTCCTTTTATTTTTTAGTTTTATTAAGTAATCAGCAACCTTTAAAGTGGATGTGTAAAGTGAATACCAATTTTTGAGCATTATAGTATAATTTTTAATAATTCTAACATCGTGTCATAGAACCTGATTCATTGTAGGTAATTAACAGGCCATTGGCCTGTAATGAGAGGAAGAAGAGGAAGGAGAAGAATAAGAAGAAGAACATCGATGTTTTTAAATTTTCATTAATTTTTTAACTAAATACTTGTTGAATTAACTCTCAAATATGCCCATTTTGAATTTGAAACATATATTATTACCATAACGTCTAACAAATACTCATAAATTGGTTTAATTTTAACTTGTAACTTTAGTATTGTTGGGTTCTGATCAAAAGTTTATAACGAAAGAAAAAAACTTTATTTTGGTCCCCTCTAGCTACTCTTTCAGCCTCCTCTGAATCCCCTTGTGTACGAATAGGTAGTAGAAGAGTGGAGAGAACATGACAAGAAAGGAATTTAACATCGTTCACTAAGAGATTATAGAGTGCTACGGACTCGTTGGGAAAATTGAGGCAAAAATAAGATGAAAGTACATCCTCAACTGATCACCGAGAGGTAGGAGAAGACTTGCACGCAGAATGCAAGGGATTAAGGGCAAGCGATAGGGAAGTCCAAAAATTGTGGAATCTGATGGGATTGATTTTAAAATATTTATCGCAGTTGTCAAAATCAATAATTTAACGTTTCTAAGGAAACAGATGTGTTGTGTTATTTCCATTAAAAATAAATGCTGAATTTATTCAAATGTATTATGTGTCCTATTCTTCCCAAACCAATTGTTATGTAGGGCACTAATTATTTCCTGTCGCCATTTTTAGCTGGTGAGGAAATCTATCAAATCAATCGGAAAAAAATAGATTCGCGATTTTAAAAAATTATGAATTAAGAAAAAATTAATGTCGGAAATTGATTTTTTCATTTAAATAAAAAGAAAATCGACGTGTTTCAGCATTTTCACAAAAACTCATTTGCTTCAGTTTTATTTGGTATATTCCATACTTTTCACACGCACTGTATATTCTCGTATAAGACCGTTCGTTTCCAATTCAACCTCATTTGTGTGCATTTCTTTTGTCTGTAGGACAAACTTATCTGAGTGTACCGGTAATTTTACTTTTAATTGAAGATTGTGTATAATATTAATGCAATTGCTTTGAAAATGAGTTTTGAAAATATACGTACTCTTTAACATATTTTTATTTTTTTAAATCTTGCCGCTTTATCCAAACTTGAAGGGTTGATACAATTCGATTGTTGTAAATAAGCAGATAATATTTAAAATATTAAAACAACTATGGGAAATGTTCTATTTATTTTTATTCTCAAATAATATCCCCTAGTGTACAACATTAATTGGTGTATTCCAAACGTCTGTTATCAGTAAGATAAAACAGTGAACATTATCTGCGTGATTCATTTCTGTTTCATGTATATTATTTAAACAAATGTTCAATTTTTCGTAGCAACTAATAATTTATGCTGCTTAATGAATGCAGCAGTATCAACCAAAAATTACAAATCATCCTGAAAAAACTTGAGCAACAAGAGCCGGAAAACAAGATTAACAAATCAACACTCGAAAAACTTGAAAAACCGACTAGCAAGGGACCTAAAGCTCGCAATGGCTAGTGAACTCAGAATCATGACATGGAATGCAAATGGACAGTCCTAATAACCAAAAAAAAAAGACATATGCCTTCATTTTCAATTTTTTTACCACTCATTGCTAGAGCCGGATCAACGCCTGCTCGAATATTGGCACTTTCATTTGAACATATTTTGGTAAATGTCTCCTTTATTTATCAACCGATTTTGAAAAACTTTTTTTTATTGTATTCACATAAAAAAGATATCAGATGAGGTATCAGAAGGGGTACTTTGCTATTTGAAAAATACATGTTTATGGAAAGTAAAACCGCAAGAATATTCCGACAAAGAGATGCTGGCTATAATTTTTGATTTCTTTTGTTCTTTTTTGTTGCAATAGCAACAGCAATCGCGCGCAACAACTGGTCAGTCATGTTCAATATTTAAAACTGAATGTAGATTTATAGAAAAGACTGAAGAAAAGACTTGTTAGTGGGATATTTCGAGTTCCGTCTTGCCGTACGACTTAAGTGTATAAGCAAAATGATATGCCAATCTTATGAGGGCAAATGAAGATAAGGAAAACATCAATCAACAATTGGATCCGATCACTGAAAATTAGTCTAAGGGACATTTAGTTATTTGAAGTTAGCAATCAAGTAGCTGCCTTAATAAATAAAAAAATCTTTGCTACGGATATTATTTAAACAAATTTTCATCGTAGCAACTAATATTTTATGCTGCTTCAGTTGTAATAAAATTAATGTACAGCAGACTATTCGATTAAGATCTTGTCATAGATAACATAGTTGAATTTATGAATTTAAGTAAAATCAGGTTTCTTTGCTATCGGTTTCCATGATTGCTGCGGATTATATCACACCTAGTTTAAAGATTGTAGTTTTAGATGTAATAATAAATTTAGCCGACGCCGTTAAATTTGACCTAGACATAAATTTTTTTGGAAGTGAATAACTGCGGTAGAAGGTTTCTGTAACGTTCTTTTAAAGGAAACATTTTTCATACTTTTAATTGGCCTTACCTATATCCGGTCTTTCTTAAAATATAGTTTTGTTAAGGAATATTCATAAATATTTGTATAACACAAGGTGTAGCCGTTCTCTTCACTTCATACTTTACTATCGTGCACGTATGCTGAATTGTGGGCGGTTAGATTGCAACACTCTGTTTAGATATAAAAACATAAATTATAAATTAAAAATGAATGCACTAGTTCTCACGAAGTTCAAATGCACTACTCATCCATTTAGTTCTCAAAACACAAAAAATTGCTTGCAAGAACATTTTGCTAGTTAATGTGTTTAGTTTTGGAAATGTTAGGATGTAAAAAAATGAAGAATTAACCACATTGTACTAATTTTAGACAAATAGGAAAATTCTGAATTTCTAAGCAATGTAAACCTTATCAGTACTCATATTTTGCCTTGAAAACTTTACAAAGTTTGAAAGAGAAGTAGAAGTTTGAGAATTTGTAAACCAGTCGATTTATTTTCACTTTTGATGGCTTCGTTAAAAGTTATACCAATTAGGAAATCCATTCACCGCAAAAAATGAAATCACAACAATCCCAAAAGTACTATTGTCGACCAATAAGATAAACCGCTCTTATTCTGGTAGGAGTTTCTTTTTTATTGAAATTCTACCTCCTTTTTGCGTACACTTAACGAGGTGTCGTCGCAGAAGTTGATATGGGTTCGGGTTTTATAGGACAGGTTTTTCGCAAAAAGTGATATGAATTTGTAGAAGCCTTTATGCTGAATTTTTGTTTATTGCTTTTTCGCTAATATAATGCCATCTTTAAACCTCATAAAAATTACTTTTATTTAGTTGCCGACTACTTAAACTTAATGTGAACTTTAATAAAACTGGTTTTAAGAAGCTCATCAAGATTTTATGTAGCCTACTTTAGAAAAGCCATGTGTAATTTTCCACACGCCAATAGTGAAATATTAGCAATAAACATATATTTTGTATTGTAAGACCATCCTAGATGTTAAAAAAATATGTTGCCTTTTGTAATTGGGTTGTTACATACACTTTCACTATTTTGAATTTATAATACTACAACATTAAGAAACAATAATAACTAATGAATACTTGACATTATAAAAATGTTTATATGTAACATCAGCGATGACAGAACGAAGTCACTGGTATGATACCATATTTGGAACGCTTTTACTTTCAATTCATTTAAGGTCAAATAAGCCCCAGCATCATCGTTAGTTGTTATATTTCACTCGCAGCACTTAACATCAATGGCATTTAATTAATTGGTACAATAAAATTAACTATCTCACCTTTATTAGTCTTAAATTGGACGAAAAAGTAAAAATCGTATTATCTAAAAGCCTTGATAATTTCCTTAACTTTATGACAGCAAATGTTATGTTCTTCCTGCTGTTAAGATTGATTATGCACAAATATTTTATTGACGTGCGGTATAAATTTCACATTCAACGACTGTATATTAGGATATAACTTTTCAGATCGATTAGATTTCCTGCTATTCCTGTGTTTACAATAGTTTAGTTGATATGAATGAAACTTCAGTGCCCAGTCTTAATTGCTATGAAATTAGGTTCTGGAACATAATTCAACAGTTACAAAGTTTACTTCGAACGTAATTAAATTAACCCCATGGGGGCCTGTCTAATTGGCCACTCGTGACGAGGTACACTCTATTATGAGTTCTAAATTTCTTTCTATAATTTGCCTCTTGATTTCGAAGAATAATAATTATGAAAAAGAAAATATTTGCCAAGCCTTGAAGAATTATTTAGTACAATTTCACATTTTTAGTATTCTCTTAATATAATTTTGTTTTATACTCGTACATTCGGGTTTTAGGTGAATATTTGCCAACACGTTTATCTCAATTCTAAAACAATATCTCTCAAAGCAAGAATAGAATACACAATAGCTAGTCTTGCAAGCACCAATTCAACGACGTTTGCATTTAAAAAATTATTTATACAGTAATTTTACTAATTAAATCTTCTAAATAAATTGCGGTTTTACATTAATAAGAAGGTCAAATAGGGGTACAATAACAAAAAGAAACATTTTAATGATGTTGTAGTGCAATAAAAAAAGGCGGCTGTATGCAAGGAGGTCAGAGTGTTAGACTTCTACGCTGAAGATCCTGGGTTCAATTCCCAGTACCGGAACATCAAATTTTTAAGGGCCGTTCTCCCTCGCAAGACAATGGTAAACCAGCGAGGTATTCTGCCTAGTAAATCTTCTCTGGAGTAGTAGTGTTTACACTTCCCGTGGTTTGGAGCCCACGTTAAACTGTAGGTCCTGTATGTCTGTGGCATTTTAAACGTGCGACATAGGCATAGCAGAGAAGATCGTTAAGATCTCTACGTTTCGTAAGAGATTGCACATTGTTTTTAGGTTTATCCAAATTTTTGTAGAAAGTGTAATACTAGAACTAAAAATATCCCTGTCGAATTAACAGCTGAACCGTTTCAGTATTTCTCGATACAAACGTTATAATTATTGATGGTTAAATTAAAGGCAGAGTCAACAAATCTATATTTTGGACATAGGCAATTAATTTTCTTAATAATACCTCCATTTGTACATATTGCTCTTCTAAATAGCCCGATTGCCTCAGGGTGTTTCAGATTAACGTCCCGAGGTTTCAAGGACATACAGGATGTGTATAAATTAACCAACTACACGTGGCGATGTTTTCCGTAAAATTCTTCCTCCTTCTGTGTTCTCAGGGATCATTTAAAAGAAACATACATTTACTACGCACGGTAATTAACTAGTTACAACAATAACCTACTTACAGTAATTATTCGCATTGAAAACCGTTTGCTTATAAACATACTTTCAATCTTTGTGGTATAGTTTGCATTACTTGCTCCAGTATTTCTGGCATAATTTCTAATACTGCTTCGTTAATGCTGTTTCTAACCTCAGTGTTTGATGGAGGCGTGACATTAACTTTTTCTTTAATAAAGTCTCAAACAGAAAAGTTTAAAGGATTGACATCGGCTGATCTCGCGGGCCATAAAATGGGACCGCCGCGACCAATCCAGCTCTTTGGGAAGTGTTCTTCCAACCACTCTCTTACATTGAGTATTCTTCGGTATTACGGCGATTCGGTAGGTAAATTGGTTTAACAACCCTATGGTTTATAATACCAGCCATACCTTAACAGAAAACCTTCTTTAATGAGTATATTCACGAAATTCGTATGGGTTTCTCAGCTCAATAGTGAGCGAGATCGTGTTGCAAAAATTCAACCGGGATATGATATCATTTTTATAGAGAGGCTGAACTTTGCAGATATGGTTTGGACAAAGAAGGTTTTCTCGTAGAACCAAATGTACGGTGTTGTTACTAGGGATATTTAACGTTACAGCTACTTATCGGGTGCCCATGGAGGGATCTTCGTGTGTTGCGTATAAAATTTGCTCTTCCAGTTGTATTGTGCGGCTTTGCCTTGGTTGACGCATTTCTTTTGACACACGAATCAGTTTCATGAACACTTTGGTGCAGCCTTCGAAATACATTTCCTCTAGGATGCCTCCGGTTTGGAAAAGGTGCCCGGTATTCTTGTTCTGCTAGGTTAGCATTTCCAGTACAAAAACCGTACACTATGTACATATCGGCGTACTCATTGAACGTAACGTATGAGACATATAATTTGAGAAAAAGTTTGCCTTGAAATTTCTACTCTATTTTGATGTCTGATTTAGCTACCATGAAACCGGTAAACAAATCATGTTTTGTTTTTATTGATAAACGTCAAATTTATTCAATAACAAAGTTTAAAATGTCGTACAAACTTGAAATTCGCAAAAGTAGCTATCGCTTTGTTGGTCGGTTGCCCAAACGTGAAATTGTTAACTTGTTCAGAGATCAAAATGTTAGACAGGCAACGCGTTATAGGATAATAAGAGAATGCGAAGAGGGTATACCTTGCACTAATTTACCGAAAACTGGAAGACCTTATGTTTTGGCACAAAACAGGTGTAATAGACTGGTATAATCCGCTCATGCCAGAATTGGAATCTCTAGTCGAAACCTGAATCGCCGTTTTGGGGTCTCATACAATACCGTCTAGAGAATATTGTGCAGAAACGGTGTACATTATCGAAACAGAAGGAGGTGTCCCAAATAGGTACACCCAGGCACAGCTCGACAGAATACCTAGATGTTGCAGAGCTTTGAGACGAAGGCATTTTGTGAGGAACCGTGTGATTATAACGGATGATGAGAAATATGAGAAAGGTAACGATGGAATACACGTCTAATATTGAAAACTGCCCAAACGAAGTAAAATTCAAAGCTAAACCGAAATTTGTTGACAAAGTTTTAGGTTGGTGCGCGATTTCTGAGGCTGGGATTTCAACTCCCTATGTGGCCGAGTTCGGGGAGCAGCTGTGGATACTAGGCTTCATACCCAAAGATGTTTACCGAAAATGCTTATTTTTGTTAATATTCACCATCAGAAGGACGATATAATATTTTGGCGTGATCTCGCTTCGCGCCATTATGCCAGGAGGACTCGGTAATGGTTGGAGCAGAATAACATTAATTATGTACCGAGAGAAGATAACCCTCCAAATGTCCCTCAAGCTCGGCCAATAGAAGAATTTTGGTCATTATTGTCTCGGAAGGTTTATGACGTTTGGGAGGCCTAAAATTAACAACAATTGCGGGCACGAGTTTTTAAAAAAATTGGGGAAGTGGACCCGTACATCGTCCAAAGGAATATGAGACAAGTCTTAGCCAAATTGCGTGCCATTGAACACCATGGTCCGCTATCAGTTTTGTAGATTAGTTTTCATATTGTCAAAAGATGTAAAATCAACCATTAATATCTAAGTTTGAATAAAATTTCATTATTTTGCTGATTGAACCTGTTGATGTTTTCTCAAAACTTATATCCCATAAGTGAACGAAATAAGATAACAAAAAGACACAGAAACATAACTAATAAAAATAATACAAATAATCAGAGATAACACAAAATTAGATCAAGCAAATCAAATTAATTTGACTTTGAACTATCAAAACTTGACAATGGAATAGGGAGGGACGAAGGGAATATTTATTGTCTGTTACAAAATGTATTTTTTATGAAAATAAGTTTATAAAAAAATGTTGCAACAAACTTTTGAGACAGAAATACTACATCTAAGGAAAACTAATATTCGCAATTCTTTTTTTTTGTAAATTGCAGCTTTCTCTATCAACAATATCGATTAATAACGCATATTTAAAAAACTGGATGTCCAATCTTTGGGGCCCTCACGCAGACGCAGGAAACATGGCAAAACGTTTTAGTATTAGGATTTTCGACTTAAGATTTTAAGAACATCGTCACGTGTAGCTTTTTCGTTAACTTTACATACCCCCTATAGAAGTATCCGTCGATATATGTGGCCCTGCAGAGTTATAGACCTTCCAAGTCTTAACAAAAAATGTTGTTCGTTAATGTCTTTGGATCTAATGAAGATATTATCACCAAATTTGTTACAGAATTACAGGTAATTAAGACTTTACTATGAAAATAACCTAGAAGGAGGATTTCTAAAGGATTGGGGGTGGTTTTCACCCCCAAACTGTTTTATGTGTAACACAGTTTTAATTTAATACAGTTTATTTAACAGAAACAATTGTTACAAACACTTTTTGTTTGTTTCATTATTTTTCGTAGGATCACTCTTTTTCAAGTCAAATATAAAAGGCTTTATCCATGCTTGATATATTACTAAAATCATATATCTTTTCCTAATCGAGTTATACCATGCTCTAAAACGTTTAAAAATATTTATTAGTTACTTAGAAGAAAAAGTACGTACAATTTTAAATGTTGGTAGATTATTATCTTAACTGTGTTGTTTTCAATTAATACATACGCATTCGATTATGGTCATTGAAAAAATACTGGGAACTCTGATGTAGCAAGGTCGTCAAAACCACCAGAAGTGGAAGCAATTATTTTAAAGTTAGTCAAAGATGAACGTGAAAGCTATACCAGGCAGTTAGCTAGAAGAGTAAATGTTTTTCATTCGACAATATGTCGTATACTACATGACCATAAATTACACCCATACCATTCAATATGTGCAGGACTTTAGTCTTGATCATAATCCTGCAAGAGTTGAATTTTGTTGTTGGTTCTTGCAATATCAAGTAAATAAACCAGATGTTAATAGTTTAATGTTGTTTACAGACGAAGCAAGATTTAATAGCGATGGTAGTTTAAATTTTCATAATCTAGTATGTCTAGTATGGCGAACATCCAAATGCCATCAGAGAATTTAGACTTCAACGATAACTTTCTCTTAATGTACAGGCAGATATTGTTGGGACCGTTTGTACTTTCACCACAAATGAATGGTGTTTCTACAACACGGCTTACCATAATTACTTTAATATCCGGCGAAATATGTGGTTTATGCACAATGGTGCTTCAGCCTATTTTCCAATGATAGTGAGAAATCAGTTGAATGATGTTTTTGAGGGAGAGCAAGAACTTGGCCACCTAGATCACCAAATTTAAATTGCTTGAATTTTTGCTTATAGGGTTTCTTCAAAATTCTGTTAAATGCATCCTCTGTTGATGACTTAAATATTTTACAACAACGCATCACACATGATTGTAATGTAGTTATAAATATATGAGGGAGTTTTGAAAGAATGCGATAATATTTATCCAGAAGACTAACGGCATGTTTAAATGCTAACAGTGGGCATTTTGAGCATTTATTGTATAAATGTTCATTGATTTTAATTGTTGTAGCTTTTTCTTTAATTTTGTAATTGTTGGTGCAGTCTGAAATTACAGTTCTTGGAATATTATGATATTTTCTAAAATTTAAGAATTAATAACTTTATAAACAGTAAATAATTTAAATTTTATTATTTTGAGCTAACTAAATTTTTAACAGAAATTTTTATAGTGCATCTCGAATTAAATCGTGTGTTACGCTTTTCCTATATTACTTGTAATGGGGTGATTCTATGAAAAATATTAAATAGGCAAAAAATATTTGTTACCAATTCTATTAAATAAATTGTATTACATTAAAATTCAATTAAAACACCAAATCGTTTAGGGGTGATAACTAGCCCCAAACCCATCCGAAAATTCCTTCTAGATGGTTTGTGTTTTTCAATTTGACACAAATTAAGGTCTTACTTATCTGTAAATCTGTAATAAATTTGGTGATAGTAGCTTTATTAGCTCTAGAGATGTTCAAGAAAAACAAAATTTATTTCGGTACTAAATCCGGCAAGTAGGAGGGATGTGCATTATTTTAAAGATAATATTTTACACCATAAGCTCCGGCTTTGTAACAAAACCTCTTGCGATAAAAGTAGAATAGCCAGTTTCAAGCTATTTTGCAGTAAACTGAAATATGATTGACTGTTAAAGGGGGTCGCCTAATCATGAAATTTTTTTACGTTAGACAGCTCTTTTCCCAAAAAACTACACACACAACCCCTTTGGCCGTTTTATGTGTTTACTATTAGTAAATGCACTATTTACTAATAGAAAATAATAGTAAAACGAATATTTTCTGTTGGAAGTTTTTAGAAGGAATTTGAAGTTAAACTTAAACTAAATTAAATTTAAGGGCTAACCATGTAATAACCCCTACCACCTTACGAAATTCATTATGATCATACACAGTTATTGAAATGCTTATTAATTAGTTGTATTTCTTATATGTATGTCAAGATATGTAACACTAGCGTAATCATAATTATAATTTTATACATTGAAAACAAGTTTGTAATTTTAAAGCATTAACTCAAAATTTTTATGATAATCCAATTGCAGGAGGAATTTCGTGGTCGGAAAATTATTCAAATCATAACGTGGCAATTCAGGCAGAAAGTTTTGCAATAATTTAGCACTTTGCATATAAATTCAGTTATAGGGGATTTTCCCTTAAAATTTTTTTCGAACTGCTATAACGCTAATAAACGCTTTCAAGGAAAGTATTGATCATACTATTACTGAATGAAAGATTTTAATGGCACACGTAGGTTGCGATCAAACAGAAAGAGATTTACTTACTCACTGATTTGACAGTTAAAAAATCTGTACCAATCTTAAATTAATAAAAATATTTAGATATTAAAAAAATAAAAATGCAGAAGGAAGTCCACTTGATTTGATAGTTAAAGAAGTCTCTACCAACCGTATATTATGCAAATTAATTACGATTTCCAAAATAATAATTAATTACTTTATGTTTAATAACCACTTAACACTACATCAATCATAATCATAAAAGTTGTTCAAATTG
Source organism: Limonius californicus (assembly GCA_014611495.1). Lineage (NCBI taxonomy): Eukaryota > Metazoa > Arthropoda > Insecta > Coleoptera > Elateridae > Limonius > Limonius californicus. The sequence continues at coordinate 11,140 of JABXWE010059937.1, forward strand.
CTTTCCGTTTTGACGAACACATAATCTTCCTGGCTTTATAATGTCATGGATAGAGTTCTCTAGGAATGTTAGATCTAAATTATTAACTAATTACGTACTTGCTTCAACATACCGTTTCGTTCTGTAGCATATACTTTCCCAGGAAAATTCGGCATAATATTGGGAATATGTGATGACAATGATCCCTACATTTTTATTACGGAATGGTAACAACAATATTAGCATCGTAAACAGATACACCATCCTGGTGATATCTCAATCTTGTACTCAGTTGTTCTTGAAATTTAACAACACGCTCTTTCCTCACACTAGAGCATATTTTAATGTTGTTGCTATTAAGTAACTGATGTTTGTGAACCGGGACTATCATATAGGATGTTCATTACATAATTTACTTGATCAAAAATGATCTTCCCTTGATTTATTATATCTTCTGTACACTACAGATAACACTTATCTATTTAATATACAGGTCATTGCTACTCAATTTTCAATTTTGCAAAGTAATATCTGTACAGCCTTTCATTAGAGCGCAGCAACAGCAGAACTTGTTCGGTATTGTATAACGATAACTGTCCATGTTATCAAAAACATCAATAACAACGAAAGGTAATGTGCTTATTCAGGATCCTTTATTAAATTAGTGGCAGTTTTCCATACTCTCTGTTTTTTCAAAGCAAACAATCGGTATACTATTGAACCGATAAGCTTATTCGCAACGATCATGATTTGTGTCAAAATTAAAATACTAATTTTTAACGCTTCTCTTTTGAATGTATATACGCTGATTCACAAATGCGTAACGGCATCTTTTAATTAAAAAATCAGGAATTTGCTTCGATATTTTCGCATACTTAAATTATTTTCTCTTGCATGTACGTCTGAATGATAAGAAATCTGCACTTAATTTTATAAAATATATTATTTTACTATAATCGACGTTAGTGCTTTACTGAGCTGTATTACCTGTATGTCATGCATATAGAAAAAATGAAGCAGAACAAAATCAATAATAAATAAATGCCTATTCTATTTGCACCTTTTTAGTTACGTTAATTTACTAATAAACAGTACAAAATTAGTAGAATTAGACAGCCTAGAACATGCTCTGCACATATATTTAAATATAATTTTTCTTGCAAAATGTTACCAATAAGTATGTCAGTAAATAGTAAATGACGTTTGTTGCGAACAACATTAAATTATAAATATTTCTGGATACACGTATAACATGTTTTCGTTAATACAGGATGTGTCAAAAGTTGATCTTGAAGTAATACAAAACTGCTTCTCACAATTTGTAGGAAACTTCCTTTTCATTATTATTATTATTATTATTCATACATTTGTGTATAATATAAAAGTAAACTGCAGGTTTTTGTTACCATCCAACATCACCTACAATCTTCTTGCACTTCCGTTTTCACAGCTAATAAATTTTACTTGCGTGTTGAAATAAAACGTGTTTGTTTCGAATGATATTATTCTAAAGTATAAACATTTTAGTATGCACGTGCCTCTTATGTCCCTTATAAGTTTTTTTTTCAGAAAACCCGTACGAGGTATAGATAATTATTAGTAATTTGAATTACATATTCCGTGTAATACAGGATGTGTCAATAGTCGTGGCCTTGAAATAATCAGAACCTTGTTTCTCACAACTCTGGTATAGTTGGACCAAACTTTTAGTAGCGAATGTTAAGCTGTTGACTTAAAGATAAGCTGCAAGTGTTAGGGTCGTTGCAGGTAAGCGATCAAAAACGTATTCAGGAAAGTTTGTGAATGGATAAATAAATATGTTATACAACCATAAATGCTTAAAATAATACCTTATTTTTAAATGAAATAATATGCACATTTGACACGCGTTTCTAATATTATTATAAGGCAATATAATTTTATATTTTATTTGTTTAATTTACTCGGACTCGATATCACTAAATTCTGAGTTATCAGAAGATGAATCAGCTCCTAAAATAGTTATTAAAGGTTTGATTTCATATTTTGGAGCATACTTCTGTTCTACCTTAACAATGTGTTCCACGGAATTTTGCCAATGTTTATCAATTTCACAAGCAGCATTTCTGATAAGACCCAGAACATTGTCGCTTACCTAGGAGAAGTATTTCTTTTTCTGACGTTTGTTTTCAAAGTGCTCCATATCATTGCGATCAGATTACATTCGCGTAGGGAGTTAATCCCAAAACATTATAACCGTTTGCAAGAGAGGTTTCATCAACGAAATGTGATTTTTAAAATTCTGTTCTTCTGTTAGTTTTAACAAAGGTGGTTTAATTTTCACATTGCCTGGAATAGAAACTTTATTTTCCTTAAAATTTGTGTAATATGTGCTCTTTGTGCATTGGTTTTAATTTGCCTGGAATTGTAAGATTCATCACGCTGTTTGCCGGAATATTGGGAAGTAAAAATGCGCAAAACCAATCTTCAAACATTTCGGTGTTCCTATCTTGGTGGTAATCTGCGTTGGAACTACTAAGGGTTTTTACTGATGAAAGAGTTGTCAACGAAACCATTTTCACTACCAGCATGGATAATTATTATGTGCTTTCCTCTAGAAAGTGGAACATCTATGACGGTTTTCGTTGAATTACCAGGTCAACCTTTTCTGATGAGGTCATGAGTATCATACCATGTTTCACCTAACCAAATTATTGACCAATTTTCCGTACGGTATAAATTAATCATCTTAAGGTATTCGTCCTGTAACCTTACAATGCGATCGCTTTCCATTATGTATTGCCGTTTATTTATAACTTTATATTTAAATCCCATATCTATGTTTCTGGACTTTTGTAAGGAAAGTACATTTGTTTTGTCTAATTTACTGAAATATTTCGCTTACGTTGGGATCTAATTTCTTTCTATAAAAATTATAAATAGTATCTCTTACGGTTTCCCTGATACCTTCATCAATCCTAGAAAATTTCAAAGTAGTTCTTTTCTTGCGGTGTTTAACACGCTCTTTGTTTATAATTATTCTCACTGTACAGTAGGAAACTTGTGTCAATTCTGCAACGCGTTTCATAATGCTATACTAGCTGCCCGAGTTCGGATTTAAATTTTTATAAATGTTTAAAATTATTTGCTGCGCTTCAACGGGAAGATGCTGGCGTGTTGCACTTGCATTTAGATTTTTACTTTTACTACTGTTATTTACAACATCTGTGTCTTCGACGGTATCAATACTTGCAATTTCCGTAATTTTATTATTATCGTCGCTTTCGAAAGCCATAATGTAATTGCAACTAGTCAAAATTGCGTCTTAATGTACCCAGAACAATAAGTAAATTAGCATACTTTCGAAAACATCGTTAGTGGACAACAGTAGTTATTACAAGGTTAAGATATTTAACAATATTCAGAGAATAGATGGTCGGTCATCCGGTAATCCTAATTTAATCTTACCCAGATATTTTTATTATAACATTTTATAATATGTATTATAATTATACCCAGTTTCAATAAAGAGTTGCATCGCCGGATTTTACTGCCATTGCCAAGAAAGCTAAATGCGGACCTGGCCACAGACCAACAAGCATCAACGCTATTGTTCAGAGATTACATGCAACCTGCTGGCTGGTAATCGCATTTGAGTAGGGATTTAAGCATTCGCTACTAAAAGTTTGGTCGTACTTTACCTTCCTCGCCAATATTACTTGCATTTATGGATAAAAACATTTGTAGGTCTTTGGCATGCATATAACAAAGCACTAGTCAACATCAACTACTACTACTATATTATACAAAATATCCTATGGTGCTATTTGAATTTTTGAGTAGATTATTATGTATGTCTATTGGTTTTAACGCTTTTTAGTTATGCCTCCATCCATCATTTCATGGATTTAAAAACATCTCAATTTGTGACATATATTTTTCAAATTTGTAACAATTTTGGAACGCGGTTTTCACTACCTCAATGATTTTGATTCGCGGTTTTTGAATAAATGGGTGTTTGCAACATGCATGAAAAAAGCATTCTGTTTGAATTCAGTACAATAATCTGTTTCTGAATAGATGCTCGGTCGATGATCTTATTACTTTCTGTACATGCGTATGGCTCTTGGCCACCATATTAAATTACGAATTGGTTCTGTTTATGTGAATTTGAAAATATTCTGAGAATGTTTTTACCTTCTGCTAACATTAATTCATTTCGCTACAATGGCTGTCATATGCAATAAGATGCACTATTCCAGTTAGTTACAATGGTTTGTGTTTGAAACAAAGGATAAAACTTAATTTTCATGCCATATTATGCAACAAGGACTATACGAACAAAAATATTAATTAGTTATGCTTTCGTTAGACTTTTTGTAACGCTGCAAGTCCTCGCTAAACTTTAAATGCAATGAAAACTAAATATCCTTGCTGCGTACGTGAATGTTTTTACCTGTCTGACGTTACAAAACGTTGTTCTGTTTCACTGTTTGTTACATTCAATTGTTTGTAACGCACGTTTTTTTATTTTTTCGAGATACATTTTCCGGATGATAGATATGTGATGTAAATCTAAACCGGCTCGACTCTTATGCGTTCCCAGTGTTGAATAAATCAGCTTAAAATCATTAAATTCCTGAGCGGCAGCTATTGCTTCTCACGTATTGGGGCTTCCTTAAGAGTGCCAGAGATCCAACTAGCAACTAAGATTTCTAAATAGTACGTAAAAAACGACTCTGATTAGTCCTTGATATTTGACTAATGGATTTTTTGAAAACAACCCTGCTCTAGTTATAGTTTATTTATAGGAAGCTACCTTAATACATAACTTAAAAACTTATCTATGAGAATAATTTTGTCTATTTAATTTTGACATTAACCTTAAAACACCTTAGCTGGGGTTACATCTTTTCGTTTAATTTAATGGTTCATGTATACAATCCCACAGATGGCTAATACGAAACCAGAATGATTAACAGCAATGTACATACGCTGCAATTAATTAACACTACAATATTACTCGATAATTGATGTTGCAAATATATCGCTCTCTCGCTGTGGGCTACCAAATAATTATTAGTAATTTGATATGACCAAAGAAGCATTTGCCATAGATTTGTACAATGTAAGGCGATTGTTGGTTTAAATTTAATAATAAATACTTAATAAAGTTCTACATGTTCGAATAACTTATTCGGTTGTTTAAAAACGAGTGCTGCATAATTACTAAAATTATTTTTAGTAATGCTTTTCTGATCATTATTAGTCACCGAATCGCAAATCAGGTAGATGGAATTCCCAATTTAACACTCTGTAGTATCCTGGATATCCGTTTTAGATATCTGAGCTATCCTAATTAATTAGTAGTGGTGTAACTTGCCATACGCAAATTAACTTTAATAAAATGATCTAGCTGAAAACGAAATTTAGTTCCTTTTCTTTAGGGGACGGTATACAGAGTAATCAAATAATGACGCCTAAATTTCATGATGTCGAGAAACTTTAAAAGTGGGAAAATCAAACATATTTAAGGTTAATTGTGCAACCCAGCACGTTTAGAATTAAATTTTAGATATCTATAATTTGCATAATTTTTGTAGGATATGTTATTAGGCTTAAAAATGAATTCTATTATTATTGACTTTAAATATTAGTTTAATAGATTGGTATTATCATCACCAATAAATTACTATTTAAAAATAAAAATATGTATGAAAATTATTGAAATGAAAATGATTTTCTCTGATAGATTTACGTGCAAGCAGTTTAATTACAGTTTTATTACAGTGTGACGAGAGTTTCCATTTTTGTAATTATGGTTG
>JABXWE010059938.1:0-18018 GCA_014611495.1 Limonius californicus
ATTATTATTATTTTTATTATAATTATTATTATTCTTTGTCTTCTTCTTCACTTCTTATTTTCTTCTTCTTCTTCACTTCTTCTCTTCTTTTTTTATATTATTTTCTTTTCCTTCTCTTTTTCTTTTCTTTCTTTTCTTTTTATTTCCGTCGTCTTTTCTTTTTCCTTTTCTTCTTCCTCCTTTTTTTATATGCGACATTGATTATCAACAACGAAATATGTAGATCAGAGAAGGTAAAATATTTATTTGGAAATACAAAATTTTAAATTTTCTTTTCTAAGAATTACGAAACGGTGGGAATGTAGAGGGTCTTTTTACCTAATCATCTATCCTCCAAATTAAAGCGAAAATGAAAATTACGATTTTCATGCACGTTAATATAGTTTTGGGCAATTTATTTTGCCCTAGTTTAGGTCACATTAGGACCGCTTCACTTAAATTTCAATAAGGTATATTTTCTTTATAGGGCCGGAGTGGTTCAATAGTAAGAAAGTCAGGGTTTGGGTGTAATAAACCAAACGCTTCCCGGTTCGAGTCACTTCAGGGGTCAGATAGTTATTATAGTTGCGGTTGGTCGGTACTTCGTCTCGGTCTCCATTTGCAAATGGGGCTCAAATTAGTCGCACTCCTCGTGTTATGGTAGCACTAAAGGAATAAGAACACTCCACACCAGGCAGGTTAAGCATAGTTACGCATCAACATGATCACCCGTAGAGTCGGGCCCTGTTGTGCATTGCACAAACTAATTTAGCCTTGCCTCACACCAAGGCGACGGGCCTGCAAGGCCTATGGAAACACCATAATATTAATATTTTCTTTATATTAATGGGTATGTCTATTAACTGAGGGGAGTCGAATCTGCCGCTAATGTAAAGTAAGGAATTTTGATGAAGGTTTTGTTTATAAAATAAAATTGAGTATGTTATTTGTAAAATATAAGTGAAGATGGTCATGTTTGCGTATGTGTTTACTGTGGTGTTATACAATCTTAGCACTTTCATACAAATTGGTTTTGTTTCAACATGCGTTATGATACGAATACTAAAAGAATATGGTACTATGATGAAAATTACGGTACACTATGTGGTTTGGCAATACTGCTTTAAAAATGTTTCAGGTTTCCTTTTTGGCATTATCGTAATTTCAAATCATTATAACACCAAGGGTTATGGCACAGTTGTAATAGTGACAAGGTCCAAATTGAAATTATGGTACAGTTCCATTATTATAGCATATCTAGAAAGTAGTATATGGTAGTAAATAGATTGCTGTTACGTTAAGGTACAACAAAGTCCAGACGACATATTTCACCCCATTTTATTTGTTATAGTTTGGACAGTATTGCTATGTAAGTAAAATAACAACCGCCGCGGTAGGAAACTCTTCCTCGTGCCTTTTCGTGCTCGCCATGTTTACTGAAAAAGAAAATTAGAAAACAGTTTTTCGTTTAGTGGGGTACAAAGTAGACGTCTTCCTAATTGTTCAAATTTACCTGTTGACCTTCTTATGGGGTTAACGTAACCGATACTATTACCAACGCTTTTGGTAATTGGGGTGAAATTTATGCAGGTAAACCTGTCTTTGTCGAAAGGTGTTAACAGCATGATACGGTATCAAGGGTCAAAACGTAGACTATTAGAAATGCTTTTGCTCTACTTTACACATGAAGTATGGGAACAACGCCCGTACGAAGAGTATTGCAAAAACGGATTGTTTCATCCGGCTTATATTTTTGTTTCTTATCTTAACTGCATACACAGAAAATGATTATGATTATGTACGACGATCAGTATCCTAGAATTAACGATGTAATCATTATCAGATTATACTGAAAATGGTGATAGATGGCAAAACAAGTATAGGGTGCTGAAAAGTCGAGTCGAAAAGTCTTCTGCAAAATAGACTTTTCTGTTCAAGTTTTGTTAATATTTATTATTAAGTGCCCATTAGTTAAACGTGCCAAGGAGATGTTTAAAATGTTCTTCTACCATGTCGACCCAGGTTCCATACCTACTCAAGAAGGAACTCCGCACTCTTTCAAAAAAGCCCAACATTGAACAAATTGTTTGACAGCTTTATTAGATTCGCTGTTGCACTCGGCGGGATTATTTACAGATTTACAAAGCTCCGTACTTTGAACATTTTTGTAATCCCCACAGTTGAAAGAAGTTACGTAGAGAACGTACATGTGTTTTTTGCGTTAGATATTTATAAAACCTTAAACAGAAATTCGTTCATATTTCGCAACTGTTGTGGTGTGTGAGGCAACTCATGTTGTTTAAGGATTTTTGATTGTTCTTTTTACACTTTTTAGCCAACGCTCCGTGTATGGTTGTAAATTGGTAGATACTATTAGTTTAAGCTATGGGAAACTCTAGGCAAAGTGTTTTACTTCATTTTATTTGTTATAGTTTGGGAAGAATTGTACGTGTAAGTAAAACAATAACTTCTGACGTAGAATCCCGGTTTTCGTGTCAGTCTCGTGCTTTCCGCGTGTTTATCTTTTTGGAGTTTTGTCAGTTTTGTGCAAAATCAACGGCTAAACCGCCGTTAGGGAATAATTAGCATTCAGAGCAATTCGCACGTGCGCGTCCGTAACGCTTACGGAGCGTTTAAGGACAGTAGGAAGGTGGGCAATTAAAACGGTCTTCGATAGTTATACTAAGCAGGTACGGGGGTTGTTAAGAGTTGAAGAAGCGAACTTTGATGTGGGTTGTGGTAATCGAAACAATACGACATCGGCCATTACGGCATGCACGGTGCCTGTTCGACTGTCCGCAGCACTTTGGTCGTAATGAGCTTTTCACGTCCGAGCTTTTCTCATTAGTGTAACAGGGCTATTCGCTCGTTAGTGAACAGTCAGAGAAGCCACATGCCATTTCATTAGTGCTAACAAGGCCGCGTCTACATCAATGCATGTCTTAACGCGACATTATTACCGATCCGGAGGGAGAGAACCTGCAGTAAACACAATCAAACTTCATTATGTCCATTAGGGATATCTGTTCGTTAATTATGCTCGTTAAAAATAACGTCTGCCCGGCGCGATTTAATAATGACGTATTAATTAGTGCCGTCGATATGGAGGCGTCGGCATGCCCGTCACGTAAACCACCGGTAGTTCTGTGTTCTGGTTGCTCATCGGAAGAACGTCGGGGGTGCGGTGGTCCGTCCCGATTCCGCGTCCTGGACTCCTCCCGGTAACGAAGTGTTGAAATTGAAGGCTTTCAATGCATACGCACGCACAAAGCTCCGTAACAAGAGCCACGGTGCGATCTGAAAAGCTTCGTTATCGACCTGAATGACATTTTTAGTGGCGGCCTAGTGACAATAGCGAGTTCGTTAATGTTAACAAGCGGCTGATTAACTCTTAGTTATTCTGCGCAGGGGTCTCTATATCACAATGGTTATCTCGGCGGCCGCTGGGAACTGCCGCTAATTAATACCATACACGCCGACTATTATTTACAGAATCAATACGGTAGCTACTTGCAAAAAGCTGGGAATCATTCCGATCACATGCAGAGCGCTCCTCGTTAAGACAATAATATCAGTTAGGGAATGCGTTATAGAATGCAACATAATTCTGCGTATCTTCTTAATTGAACCGGGCAAAGTCGGACTGCATGGGCGGCGATAAGACCGGGAAAATGGGCGATTTCTTCTGCTAAATTCCTCTCATCTCGCTCGATTTCTGTAAACACTTAAGTCTTCGGAAAGCACTCACCTATATGCAGTTAAGCGATCGTTTCACTTCAGTAAACCCGGGCTACACACAAGAGCACCTGACAGTAAAGAAATCTCATGTTTCGGACAAGTAATCTGGTTTATAGTCCTGTTTTAGGGTATTTTGGTCCTCGAATAAATCACATTTCCGGGTTCTTTAATTAAAAGATATCGTATAATACCGTGGATTGAACGTAGGTACATCTTATTTTTATTGGTCATAATACCATACTAAATAAAAAGAGATTAAGAAATTACATCTCTACATTTGATGCGTTATGTTGAGTAAAATATATTACAGTAAAAACGAACCTTAATGTGCAATATGAAAGTCTTGCTAAATATAACGTAAGATATAATTAATTAAGGTTGGAGATGTATAGCAAAAACTATTACTCATTCAAGTATATTTTGCCTGTTGGGTAGCATCGTTTTTTATGATTCGGTTGTAAATATAGTATTAAAACTGGCTGAAGATGTTGTCAGTTTATGTATTAATAATTATAACCTCAATTTACAAATTCTCAATGACTATGAAACCCACATTTACGTGCGAAATGTATTAGATTTCCAAAAACATTTCTAATTGTCTGGCCTATGTATACAGAATTACACTCTGAACAGTTTAGATGTAAATACCTGATTTTAACAGTGTTTGTTTCATAAATTACTTTAAATGAACTTATTTAATTTTAGCAACTTTCTCCGATATACCACCGAAATGAGGAATTGAGAAATATTTAACATTTTGGGAGCGGTGTGTTGAAGATATTTTTTGAATTGCTAATTTATAATCTTTCTTTTTGATTAGTGGGTCTACCAGTTTTGTGTTGTATCCATTACTGTGTGCAATTTGTTTAATAATAGAAATCTCTTTGGTGTAGTCACTGTTACTTAGAGGATCTGTTAGAGCTCCGTGTGTCAATAACCTATATGCTGCGAATTTCTAAGTTTTATGGTAACCTGTGTCTTGTGGTATTGTTCTACAAAATATTAAAATATAAATACGAATTTCAACGAAGTAAGGCAAGAAACAATGTTACAGTAAGTTTCTTTTAGTTGTAAAATCAGTTTAATATACATATCAATCAAATTGCTTTAGAATTATTATGTCAATTGTAAGGTTAGAAACTTTTGTTAAAAAGTGTTATAAAACGCCATTGTATGAACGAAGATGCATATTTTTCTGTACAACCTATGTTCTTGTTCTGTGATATAAGTTAAAATAGTATTGATCTTTCTAGTATATTATTATGTTAATTAACTTAAATTGTACTACGAAGTAATGACAGTTTATGTGGAACACTTTTTAAAAACAGAATTGAGATTGCCAAAAATATTATTACTCATCCACTCATCCAATTAGAAATGTTAGATTATTTATATTAAAAATTTACCATTTTTGCTTCGGTTTGTACATTTTAAATTTCCATATATCCTAGATACAGGAAAAGTATTGATAGCGTGCAAAGATTCGGTAAATATCCATTTTAGACCTGCAGGAACCAGAAAAATATATCGATCAGTTTCTATATTATTGTGTGTACATGTGACCAGTCCAAAAGGGCTGGTTCAATTTTTATTAAAAGAAAATTTTTTATTGCATGTTATCAGCAATCAGAATACAAATGATGTTCTATAAGCTAATTTGAGGTATTTAGAAATGGCAGGATGAGGGTTCCTCCAGTGAGGGGTCCTCCTTAGCTCAGAGGACCAACATCCTTTGAGTCTTCTGATCGTCTGTTGATGTGGAAGCTCATTTAGCAAGAGTTGTTGTGTGCTGTAATTTTTTCAACGTCATTTAGTGTTCTATCATGGATGATTTTTGTTGAAAGCGCAATGCAAAGATCTTCATGTAGCATTTGGTTTGTTATCTACCACGGCGCGTTAGTAACTATTCTTAAATTGTTTGATTAGCATCTTTGCATAATGGCGATGTTTTATTTGCTGGCGCAGCCCCAAAGTTCCATAGGTCAATATGGGTTTGATGATGGTTTTGTATATCAGTAGCTTATTGTTCAGTGGTAGGGGTGATGTTCGACCAAACAGCCAATATAGGTTTTTATATCTTAGATATATTTGTTTCTTTTTTTTTTGTTAATATGTTCACGCCAGGTGACTTTGTTGTCTAGATGTAGTCCCAAGTATTTCATAGTGGATAGTAGGACGACACTGCCCTTTTCGCAAGGTGAATGTCACATGTCTTGATTTCCATTCCTTGAGCTAGTTTGCAAGTTGACTTAGGTGGTTTTGAACTTGAGTGATGCGATGTTTGCGTCGCTGTGTCTCGCTAGTATGATTGTGTCGTCGGCAAAATTACCCATAGTCGTGGTAGGTGTGGTTGGTAGATCGGAAGTGTATATTAGATATAAGAAAGGTCCCAGCACACTTCCCAGAATGTATTGAGAATAGTGGTGAAGCTTCGTCTTGGACTCGCGTTCCAAATTGTCGGTTGGTTAAGTAAGAGTCTAATAATTTATGAAATTGAGGTGGTAGGTTTGTTGTATTTTTGTATGAGTCCATTCCGCCAAACTTTATCGAAGGCCTGGCTAACGTCGAGCAGAATGGCTTTGCAGTAGGCTGTTTCTTCTAAAGCTGTGTTTGTTACAGTGTTAATTTTAGCCTCTTTTGGGTCACTCTAGTATCCTCTTAAGGTTGGGTTTATATTTTGAAAATTTTAAATTTAATCATCTGATATTCCGGGGCCTTAGAGTTTGTTATTATTTAAACCGTAAACATGTATAAAATGTATTAAAATACAGTTCAGCCTATTGGGGTCGTGTCTGGCATTCTAAATGCCAGAGATCCCTATCTTCCCATAGGTCCTTTTCTAATTGCCTTTTGTACATGGCTTCTCTCACTTCTTCGTCCCATCTTCTTGGTGGGCGTCCTTTTTTTCTTTTTTCTAGCGGATTCCAACTCCATATTAGTTCCGGCCATCTATGATCTTGCATCCGCCTCATGTGTCCGTACCATACTAGCCTTTGCTTCTCTATTTCGTCAGCACCGTTTCTTCCATTGTCATACGCCTTCTTATTTCGTTTTTTGCGATATGTTGCAATCTACTTATGCCACAGCTTCGTCTCAAAAAGTCCGTTTCTGTCGCTATGAGCCTGTCTTTGTTTCTTTTAATGGTAACCCATTTGCCATAGATTACCGTTAATTTTCGTAACATATCCTGCATATCTTCGTCTTGAGCTGCAACTACTTGATCATCAGCAAATAGGAGCGTATGTAGGATCTTGTCATTTATTTGTTGTTAGTTGTCTTTTAGCGTTTCATTATGTAAATTTTAAACAAGGTTGGAGAGAGACAGCAGCCCTGTCGTAGTCCTTTTGTGGTCTTGAAACTATCTGATTTCCGAGTTTCACTTTACTCTCTGCGTCGTTGTACATGTCTCTGATCGTCCTAATACATTTGTTGTGTATACCACCTTCTTCTAACACTTCGGATAATTTTAGCGGAGATACTGTATCGTCAGTAAGTCTTTTGTAAATCAACAAAAAACAAATGAATCTCTCTGTCTCTACTTCTTCGTTTTTATATTAACTGACGCAAGACAAATATATATAATATGGCTATATCTCTTTCCATTCTTGCTGTGATGACTTTCCCATACAGCCTTCCGAATTGTTACAGTCCGTCTTTTTAACTTTTTTGTAAATTGGTACTATATATGCCTCTTTCCATTCTTGTGGTATCATTTCACCATCTATGAGTCATTTATTAAATATTTTAACCAATACTTCAACTAGGCAGCCGGGGCCATTTTTCACTAACTCAATCGGAATGCCTTATTGCATGGATGACTTCCTTCTTCTTCTGGCTATCATTTGTCTTTCAGCATCTCTCCTTCCTTGGGCTTCTTCTGTTTCTCTGTACTCGAGTCGATCTTCACTTAACATTTTCTTGTAATGTTAACATTACAATCCTACAATCCAAATAAGAAAATAAAAAATCTTGGTTTTAAACAGGCAGGCTCTGTTAAAAGTATGGGGACGTTGAAGTTTTGCTCATTTTTAGTTTTTATGAATAAGCAAAATTACATTATTTCAAAATATTGTGAAAATATTTTTGGCATCTTCAAAAATATTGATACTAATTTACGCCTGAAATTTTCTAACCTTGAAGTTGATTATTATCCTAGTCATGTTTACTTAAATGTTTGTTTTCGGTGTTATATTATGACATATTGTTGCAAAATATTGTGAATTATGGAAAACAAATAAATAACAATTGTTAGATACTGAAATTGACTTTTCAAGAAGAAGAAGTCTAATTTCAATAAGGTGTCATTTAAGAATCGATAAAGTGGAATAAATATAACCAAAACAGTTTTTCTATGCTACAGATACAACGAGACCGGTCTAAGCCAAATTGCCAAAAAGTATACGATTTAAGAGAAATTAAGATCGGTAATTTTCATGTTCAGAATGTGCAATTTTTATGATTTGGTCGAATAATGGTTAAATCTTTAGAATATTATATACTTGGGGTATGGTAAAGGTTAGACAAAATGTTTGATTATCTATATTTCGCATTTGTAATGTTGAATAATTTATTGTTACTTATATTTTTATTGCATAGTGAACAAAACTCATAATGAAATGAATTTTCATGGCGTGGATTAATTAATCTTAATGGAATATCTGTTAAAAACGGAAAATTCGTTTGATAATCAGGCTGTTCAACATTTTCGCACATGAAACGCAGCAAATTCAAATTGACGTCCACGTGAATTAGTACCCTACGTCATTTTCAGTTTTGGCAGCTTTAAATGACTTGTTAAAAGCTCGTACGTAGTCTGCTGGATTTGCAATTACATGCAATTTTATAAATAATGGAATTAGCAGAACTAAGCAGAATTATATCTGCTCGCTACGAACAAAAATACGTATTTGGACGATATTAACGGGATTTCATTTTTAAATTAACAGGCCCCGGCCAAAAGTCATTTAAATTAGCTATCCACTGAGTGTTTTCCAAAATGGGATTACATTAACGCAAAGAGACGTGCAAATCCAGTTGTTTTCGTTTGGACTGATGTCTTAAAATTATTGCGTTTTACAGATGTGTTTTTGATTTATGTTTTGTCAACCAATGATATGCTCTATTTATGGCCTGCACATCTATAGTAATTTAATTGCAATTAGTGAGCTCTTGTCAACCATTCTCGTTGTTATTGGTTTGTTATTTGTTTCTATCTGGAGGACTTTAGATGCCTCAAATATTGATTATTAAACATTTTGTTTGAAGGTTTGATACGTGTTTGAAATCGTAAATTTTGATAGGTTGTACTTCCCGATATCTATGGAAAAAATTGAGGTTACAGTTCCACATGGACTACTTTTGGGGCCTCTATTATTTATTATAATATTCGTGATATACTTGAACTGCTTATTACTACTAATGCAATGTTTGGCGACTATAATAGTTACGTTAAGTTGAAGCTAAGAAGTGATATTGAAGTTCACCTACTTAAGTAAACCTAGATACAGGGTGAGTAGAGAGACCCGACGATTTGGTAACAGTAATTACACCATAAATAATTAATAATTTGAATTTAAAACTACAATTATTATACAGAGATTTCAATACCATTTTTATCTGTGGAAATTGGTATTACTTAGACGTCTGCCTTCGCTCTGCACACGCATTTCCCAAGTGATTTTCAAATTTTCTATTATATTCGAAAAAATGCGCTTTGGAATTGCAACAATTTTGTCCCGTATAAGTTATTTCAGGTTGTCAATATTCTACTGTCTTATGACAAAGCCATTCAGGGTAACCCGATAGTGAATAATCACAAACGGTAATGTCCGGAGAACTTGCAGGCCAAGGAAGGACGTCATTGCGTCAAATCAGACGCTCCGGAAACAGTTAACGCAAAAAAACCGCTTTTGCTGTATGGGAAGGCGCCCCATCTTGTTGGAACCACACAGCGTCCAAGTTAACTTTCAGTTGCGTAGCTCTGGTTTCAAAAAATGAAGTAACACTTCCACGTAGCGACTTGATGTAACCGTAACAGCTGTGTGTCCGTAAGAATAAGAGATATTTACTCTAAACGGAGTTACCTCCTACCAACACTTTTGCACTGTCAAGAAGACATTGATGAAGATATCTTGAATTCCCTATCAAAAATTGTATTGACTGCAAAGTTATCTGTCTATTTCCAAAGTATGGATCCATAGTATGGAATAACGAAAGTGAACACACCCAGAAAAATCTAAAAACAATTTACCGCACAACTATATTGATAATACTACATAAAACTACTATTGTACCTTGTAATAGCGTACCATATTCACTAACAGCTATTATGGTATTTCTAAAATTGTTGATGACATCGTCTTACCATTGGAAGGAGTCTATTCTGATATTTACAAAATGTTCCTGTATCGTAAAAATTGATTATCCACGAGTTATTCAATAAATACACTGTGAATGTAGTTTCTACAATTTGTTTTTATATAAATATGTATGAGAATATGAATCTACAAAATGTAATATATTGGATTATAATATTCTTTGTGCTTTGGAGGGCATGTAATACCGTATCCCGCATATCTTTGATAATTGTAAACCATGTAGTGGAACTTTTCTTCTCTGTTCAAGGGGTTAGGTAACAGAGCCTCCATTGCAGGTAATTAACAGACCTATATACCGAAAAAGAAGAAGACCATATTCTTCTGTTTTAACTAGGAATGTAAGAACTTATACCATAAATTAAACATATTATTTTGGCTTAACTTAGCAACAATATTTGTATAAACCGTCAGGGGACCGCGGTAGAGTAGTGGCCCCAGCGCTTGGCTTCGAAGTTATTCTACCAAAGTCGCTCAGGTTCGAATGCTGAGCAATACGCGCACAGGGTGTTTATAGTGTCTGGGGTATGGGGTTTTTCAAGGGTCGGACATCTTAGACCCGTGTGTTGCACGAAATGTGCTGAGCCGGGAAAGCTGGTTGGGATGGGAGTCGTGAAAATGACTACTAACTAACTAGGCATTGAATTTCATAACATGGGGAAGAGTAGGTGCATCGACCAATCTTTTTGAATTGGTAAGTAACATTATAGAAGTTCTCAAATTTGAAACTTCACCAAAGTTCAATTTTTTGTCGATAAAGTGAAAGTTTAAAAGACTTGTAAAATAGAACACGTAAATTATGATTATTGAACAATTATTAAATGATCAACGTAAAGTATATACAGAAAACGGGTAGTCCTGGTTTAATATTACTTATACTCTTGTCTCGGATGTCAATCGTTAACTTGAATTCACAAATTCGTTCTAATATATTATCAAATCGTCGCAAAATGGAAACAATAATTTCAGATTTTCATTCAACACAGAAAATTTAGCAAAATTTGAAGAATATAGATCGCAGTAGTCCTGGAGATGCTTGACAATTCTTCTCATATAACTGAACATGTACCTTCTACCGTTTACCAGTTACGCATGCCGTACGATATTGAATACTCTGTATATTACTGATATGTTTAAAACGCCAACCCAGTCTCAGTATTGCCGTGTCATATCCTGAATTTTAGAAAAAAAAGAAAAACACTAGTTTCAGTTGTTTTCGGGTTGTTTTTAGAAATTGTTAAAACCGCGGAAGGCTTGTTGTTGGTCATTCGAAATGTATGAACATATATTTTAGTTATACAGAGGGTACGCACACACACACACACACACACACGCATCTGTACAGACTGACTTTTTTAACACTTTAACACTTATTTCAGTTTTAATTTCGATTACAACACGTTCCTAAACTAAGAACAAAGAAAAGTAAAAATCAACTAAATTCGGTTTGGGGTATATATTTTTAAAATTTAGCACAGAAGAGCAAACATCCTTGTTATTTTTGCTTAGTGTTCTAATATCTAGTTAAAGTTAAGAGTCGAAGGGGTAAATGGAAGTCGGGATTAGGGGTACAAATCCCGCAGTGTTGTCTCATCCTGTCCCAATCTCATCCGCGAGGAAGCAGAAGCATTGCTTCCGTATTTTTCAATCAGAAAGCTGTCACGTGGATCCCACTCCGATCTTGTGACATCGCCGGTCACCGTCACCCCCTTTTTTCAATTACAGACAACACCGAGAGGTAAAGTGACACCTACCCCGTCCGAGCAGTATTATAAGCAAAATGAAACGCGCCCCAGTGTTCGCGTATATCGTTTTGTATCGAGTGGTGTGCACCGTTCTCAATTTCAAGGGATTGGTCGGGACTACACAGTAAACGTTTCTGTGATTACTGATGGACGAGATAAAAGTAGATCGACCTCCAGTTTTGAAATTGAAACGCTGGAAATTGAAAAAGGGAGACAACTGCGTAAGCGAGCAAAGAAATATTGCCTTGGCCAGAACGCAAAATATTATTGAAAAATTCTTCCCCGATTGTAAATGCAATTTCACGGATATTATGCCGCCCCTGCAGACTTTTCCAGGTTTAAGTATTTTAAGTAAATTAAAAACATCGATTACCTCCCTCTTCGCTTTATTCTTTTATTAAACGAATCTATTGGGCATCAAGTGTCGCAGAAAACTCCACCTTCATCCATCCATTCATTCATCCAGATGGAGTTTCTAAATTGATATCGATCAAGCACTCAATTATATCCAGGAAAAGTTAAAATATGTCCCTTTATATCTACTAGAAGATCTCGTTGATTTGCTTTTTGGTCTTTAGTTTGCTTTAGTGCGTCTAAAATGTTGTATTCTAACGATACACTTCAAAAATGGGACCAAGGGCGTTGCTTTTCAGTTGTATGAGCTACATTTGATAGTAAGGTCGTTTTAAGGAAGAATCATGCTATTTCTGCAAGGTGCTATTCATTTGTAGAGTGCGTCGGTGTTAAGCGTTAGTAATAGAACTGATGAATTAATATACGAGTGCATTTTTAATACACATAGCTTCTACAGGGTGTTTCTAATAATTTTCTCTGCATTGGGAGGCTTGTTATTGTAGGTAGAAGATAGATTTAAAATTATTTTGTAAAAATTTGTGGTGTATAAACCACCGAAGAGGCAATTTAATCATTTAAACAGAAATAGTCATTATTGCGATAAATTACTTACTTATTTGAGGATTTAAACTAGAGACCTTGGAAAAAGTGCACAGAAAAATGTTTGAAAGATCCCAAAAGTCTATATAAGTTAAGGAGAGCTAATTTATCTTAAATATTGTTAAACCAATAATGGTACATACGATAAACTAAAACATTGTTCTCTTAAGTCGATCTGTCTATTATTTTAAGGTTTCATTGTACCATTCAATTTCTTTTAGAAATAAAAGCATAGCAGCAAAGTAAGTCGAACTCTACAGAGTGAAATAAGTAACCAAAATCCTCTTATTGTCTTTCAGAGAACTGCAAGTTATGGATTTTGATAACACCAACTCTACTTATTTTACTTCATGTCTAGGGTAAACCTTTAGGATATTAGAGAAAATGACTGCTGGACTTTATTTTAATATTTAAAGAGTTGACAATGACAACCTACCTGCATTGTACCCCACTTTTCTAATTTACCGATTCTCTATCTTTTACCTTACACACATTATCAGACAACCTAATAGAAAATGGACAGCCCGTGTATGAGTTGTTACGTAAAAAAGAAAATGCTAATAATGATTATTGTATTTAGTAACGAGTTTATAAAAAACATGATTTTGAGTTTCATGTAAGTTATAAAAAAAATACATTTCAATTTCAGGAATTCATCGAAGAGTTACACAGAAATTATGACCTGGGATGAAAAAATCTAATCCAATCTGTTTTTTGATATGATAGGTTTTTTAAATTTGCACAACAACCGCGCATGGATATACACCTTCGAATTGATTACTTTTTTATATAGAACATGCTCAGACTGTACATATCTGCGATCCTAGTGCAGTGAACAAATGTGACTGAAAAATCCGAGTTGACAAGTCGATGCATCTGCTGTCTGAAGGAACTGAGCTGTTTATGCAATCACTGTTACTGTTTACTCTGCAAATCTACACGTTTTCTTTAAAGTTTGTATAACAGGGTGTACATTAAAAGTAGCGCAGATAATTTACTGGGTCGTCGCATTACAAGTAAGTTTTCTAATTGTACATTTCATTTTCTCAAAATGCAAATACTTTTTTTGAACTTCGACATCATTATTAAAATTGTAGAATAGGGAAAAATACAAGCTAAATAATATATGGATCACAGTAAAAAATACTGGACAAACTAAACAAAATTTAAGTAAAAGAATTAATCAGCATAAGAATTCTATTAAAATAAAAATTACTGCTCCAAAAAAACCTAACACTGCTTTATCTGATCACGCTGTAGAAAAACTTCACCATTTTGATTTCAATTCCCCTAAAATATTACATAAAGAAACTAATTTAAAAAAAGACTTATCTATGAAATGATAGAAATAAAAAAGAGCCCTAATTCTATAAATTACAAAACGGATATCGAAAATTTAAACATCATATATCATAAACTATTTTAGTATCCTTTCATAATAAATTATTGTATTACTTTTTGTATTTTACTTAATAACTAATTTGGAAATATCCTGCTTTGAGCTTATTTGTATATCAACATTCTACACATGCGCTGCTTATTCCTTACTCTTGTCTAGCCATTTTGTTTTAACACATGTAATTTTAAAATTTCTAAATATTTGAATTCTTTACTCTAAATATGGCTTTTATCTGACTATAATATCGAGGCGTGCATATTCCGCCTCTGTTTTAGAATTGTTATTCTTTTAAATCGTTATAATGGTAAGTCATTAATTTTTAAAGCTTATTATTTCACTAACCTAACAAAATATTTCTTGTATCTTACAGATTGACCATTGATTTAAACTTTTTAATATTATAACCTATGAGTTTGAAGAAGATTCCTGTTTAATTTTTTTCTGTATAACATGTTATATCTGAAGAAGATTCGTTTAAGTTGAATCGAAATATATAATATATTTTTTTTACTGTGATCTATATATTATTTAGCTGCTATTTTTCCCTATTCTACAATTTTGAATACATCAGCTGTAAAACAACTTAATTTATCATTATTAAAATTTGATTATAAATAACGCTGCTCAATTAGATATGCCCTATAATTCGGCCGGGAGACTCAGTGTCGTTGATCAGGTCAAAAATCTCCTGATCTTTAGTCGAAAATCCTGCCATCAAAATTTCGAGTGATGTGGTTTGATTGGCCATTATAACAATAGAAAGACAAAATATCACCCAATTTTCAATGTAACATTCTAAAATACAGGTACTGTTCCCGTTGCTGTTGGTTGCATGTTCCTAATAACTTATCATGATTACCTACATCCTGAGGTTGTGTGGGGATAAACACGTTGGCCTTGGTAGAGGTATACAATAGATGGAGAACTATCCATCTTCAAAGAAAATTTGCTTATTCTAGTTAGTTGAGTTTCATTAGCAACAGCGGAGTTTCTTCTTCAGCTTTCAGTTCTTCAGGAGTTCTTGTTCTACCTAAACCAAATGTTGGCGTATGTAAAGCACTGTTATTTTTAGAGTTTCCTGTTAAAACATGTTTATTTGCAACAAGCTCATTTCAAGTTATAAGTTATTTGGCTTCTTTATATTTTTTATAAAATGGTAAACTAATTATTTATTGACATAATTAGGAACTTTATTGTCATAATAAAATAATAAATTTACAATATTCATCGTCAGAAATATTGAGAGGTTATTGAAGAATGAACTTCTATTTGGAGTTAATGCAAACCACCTTAGGAGGGTGAGAAGTTTCTTTTAATTTAAAGTATGGTTTCGTCCTTTGCATTACTCTAAGGGTTGTTTTTATTTTAGGGATTTAAAAAGTAATTTCCATTAGCTTCGCTGTACTTCTATATACCACGGGTTTATAATTTTCTATACCTTTGCCATACGTACATTTTAGAGAGTATAATTATCATCATACAATCGTTGTTAGGGATAGGACTTCAGCCTGATTGTATCTTATTTAGTATTTCCCTATTCCTTTTTTGCCTTGTGATTTCTATGTACAGGCATTCGTATATGGAATCTTTTTTATTGGCATTGTCTTTACATGCGTTTTCTACTTTTCTATAGAGTTTTGTAGTACACGGTCCGTCCTAGAAATCTGTAATACCTACTTTCCTGCTATTCGAATACCACTTACCTTATCGTTACTGCTTCAGTTTTGTAATACATGATATCTGTAAAATGTACTATACCTAAATGGCTACACAAATGGCGAAAATGGAAAGTGTTCAATGGAAATAATAATATGCATTGGAATTTGCAGGTGATTAAATTATAGTCGCTGAAGATGAAGACAATCTACATATATGAGCAGGAAGGTAATGGAACAATATACAACAAATGGGACTTAAAATTAAAGGTGGAAAACGCAATGCATGCACGCAGAAGTTTAGGAAGAGACATACAAATAGATGAAGAAACTTTACGACACTTAGGAAACCATAAATACTCGGAGAAACTTAGATTAACCACACGGGAGCTTACAAAACAACACTTAACAATTCCGCTCTTTGATCAGTCATAGGTTTTGAGTGACTATACAAGGCTACTTGAAATGTTCGAGGACTGAGTTCAAAAGCAAGCTATGATAATTCTGAAAAATTTCACGGTTTATTGCTTTAAAAGTAGCATCTTTCAACCCTGACACAACGATTGAACCGTTTATATATTTCATTAATACATGTTGAAAATGATTGCCTTGGGGTTGTTTGTTTAATGTTTAAAATTTTTGAATAATCTCAGTGCCATCAAATGTTATACCCTTTCTGCTTGGGGTATAGAAAAATGGTCAGTGAGAATGCAGGGGTGATATAACCTACAAAAATTTCTTGCACATCGACTCTTTCGCTTTGCGCGTCTATTTTAAGGACCAAGAAACAAAATTACTGGACAATACGAGATGTATACACTAGGAGAGATACGGAAAACGGGAACGATATGGAGGGAAATGGAGATAACAACATCAATTACTAGAAGAATAGGAAACAAATGTTGACATAGACAGAGTTTTTAAATTGATCAGCACGATGCAGAAGTAGGAGAGGAAGACCAGTCATTAAATGGAAAATCTACATAAGGAATATAATGTAACACAAAGAATTATACGAAGACGACTGGAGAAATAGAGCTCACTGTAATCTAAGAACGGCGAACCTATAATGAAACAAGCTACGAAGAAGAAGAAACAGAATAGACAAATTTAGGACACAGCTTTCTTCTGCTTAGATTAGATTAGATTATTAGCAGGAATTTGTAATGGGTTAGGAAGTCCAGTTTGTACTTCGATTCTGTGGTTTTTCCCTGATCTGTTCATGGTAGATCTGTGTACTCAACGATTTGCAACATATTTTTTACGAGGATGTGTGCAGGTTGTTTCACGAAGTGTTCCCCCCAGATGATTACTGTCTCTTGCGGTAAAGTGCTGCAGACGAAGATTATATGTGTCTCCTAGGCAGTGTTGGGTAAGATACTTTTTTTTGTATCTAGATCCAGATACAGGTACTTCTAAAAATGTGTATCTAGTTACAGATACAAGATACATTTTACTACGTGTATCTAGATACAGATACAAGATACTTTAAAATGTATCTAGATCCTTCTCAGATACAAATTAGACACCTACTTTAAAAAATTACACTTCCAGAAATGGAACCGCGCATAAACCATGATAATATTATTTTTAAAGAAAATCTGACGGAATTTAGGGTTGTTAACAAATCGATAATAATAATAAGACACAAAATAATTACTAGAGAACATTTTATTGGGATAGCCATCCAGTATCGCTGGCACTTCCAAAAAAGCACTTACTTTTATTTATACTGAGAAAACTTCAAGTTTTGTCAAGACTTTAGATAAGCCTACCGCTCGGTTA
Source organism: Limonius californicus (assembly GCA_014611495.1). Taxonomy (NCBI): domain Eukaryota; kingdom Metazoa; phylum Arthropoda; class Insecta; order Coleoptera; family Elateridae; genus Limonius; species Limonius californicus. The sequence goes on from JABXWE010059938.1 coordinate 17,630, forward strand.
TTACTTATGAGATTTGCTTGGAAATTCCCAATATCGAAAACAGCAAGGGCGGTTATTGTAATTTGTATAGCCACAATAGGTAAATGTATACTTAAAATCTTAAGCTTGTTACAGTTCTTATCTCCTCAAAATGGGGATGTTTGAATGCTTATTACCATTACCTATCTTAAGACGTATTTGGGTTTTTCTGCTAAAAGTAAACCCTAAAATTTAAATGTCCAAAAATGTCCTAAATTTTAAATTGAAGAAATGTTTTAATAAAATTCGAAAACTACATAAAATAAATTATAATTCTTGAATGTATCTAGGATCTTTTATTGTTTAATGAAAAAGATACCGCTTAATAGGATCTAGATACAGATACAAGATACAATTTTATAAACGTATCT
>JABXWE010059941.1:0-12994 GCA_014611495.1 Limonius californicus
CGTTTATGAAACAAATAAACACCCTAACCGCTGAAAGTACTTTCATCGATATAAGCGCTCTATAAACACAAAATACCATCGATACAAATCCGAATAAACGCAATATTACGGCTCAAGATGACGTACCCTGTATATATTAAGTGATATTTATGTTATTATGTACGAAATACGTAACACGCTAATGTATGGATGTATTAAGCTAAACAAGTGATTCGCAAACACATTAAACCATATGAAATTAACTTATAAAAAGGAAGTAATGTAAATTAAACAATGAGCGATTAAATCGACTCCGAAAATAAACGTAAATTAAACAGAATTCACTTCCCTGCGGATCTGGATAACACGGCGTTCTTTCCTGGTTTCTGGTGCAGTCGACGCGTGGCGAACACCTGTTGAATCGCAAGCTGACGATACGGACCAGAAAATGCTTCTCGCACCCAGATTCAGCAATTCCGAAAGTAAATAAACTTTGGCAAAATCTTGCCGTCCCCAACTTGTTGTCTAAATATAGTAAATAAAGAATGCGTTAGGCTAGCATGTTCAAATAAAGATGGACGACACTTACCAATCGAAAATTCCGATTGACGTGAATACAAGATTAAACGAAGATTAAAAATCGGTCACAGACCCACATCGAGAATCTACAAACTACAACAGATTACGATGTCCATAAAGATTCCTTCAAAATATCGAGAAGAACTCTCAAGTATAAAATACTTTAGCGGAGGAATCTACTTTGACGTTCAATCAATTGTAACAGTCACAGGAAGATGATTGCCGGAAATGAAATTTTGTCTACCAAACACTCAGGCGCAGCTTACGAAAGGCAAGGAGGACTGCGCAAACGCAAACAATCATAAACGAAGAAAGAAACATGGATTGCAAACCAACCAGGCGCAAAAATACCGTTACAATTTATTAAATAAAAATCGACAGGATGATGTTTCCGTAAGGTCCGTGCACATTATATTTCTTTTGTACAAAACACATACACCGCTGCCTTCCAAGCAGTTGATCCGAGTTCAATTCCCGGCGATCGCAAACTTTTTTTAATTATTATTATTCAACGTAGCATAAAATATTTCATTTCATTTCTTCGGTTAAAACGTGATTACTTTCAGTTTTTATTTTATGGGAATTTATTACGCATCCCTCTGATTTAAATTTTCTAACAATTGTTTGACACTAAATAAAGATTAATTTTACTTTTTAGCATTGAATTTATTTGATTGCTGTGGTCACAGCATGCTTGAGTTGTCTGTATAGTGGGTTGCCTATACAATAGGCGAAATTGACGCGTTTCTTTTAAAAGTATACATAGGCTATGTATACTAAAAAGAAAAATTCCCTGTATGCATTCATATAAGCGCTTTATATTGTAAAGTACGAAAATATATATTTAAGAAGTTTCTGATCCCACCCCCTGTCCCGACGCCGATGGATAATAGAGGTTCTACTATAGTTGGCTCTGATTGAAACAAAATCTAACTCTCTTAATTTTTTAATGGTTACCCCATTTCTCCTCCTTTATTGATAGATCTGCTTACAAGTTAAATAGTGATATAAAATAGGAGTAATTAGTAGGTAACACGAATAACAATTTAAAAAAAAATACACATAAAGTACCAAAAAATTAGAATCTATTTCTAATGAAAATAACGCATCTCATCTGTTTCCTTAGAAACGTTAAATTGTTGACTGTGATTTTAAAACATTTATCATTGTTTCACAAACTCAATTTATGTTTATTTTTATGACTTCCTTAATTAACATCGGCGCATTTTATTTTTATGCTCTGGCCACATCCATGTTTTAATGTTTTGTGCAATTGTTCGAAAAGACCTGCAATCATTCAACGATACGAAGAGATTTTTTAATTTATTTGAAGCTTCGACCGCTAGAAAGTAATGAGCAGTAGACCTTTACATTTTGTTATATTATTATATTTATGTTATTACAATTTGTAGACTATTGGTATGTTCTGGTCAAATTTTGTATAGATATTAATAGACAAAGCGATTTTCTTGAAGGGAACTTCTAGACAGATTCCAACATTCTCTTTCTTTCCATTAAAATATGCCATCATGTTGATAATTAACTATTTCCATGGATTCCTTTATATTATTATAAACTATTCGTGTGGATGTTTTTGGTAAATCAGTCCACTAATTTTAAATTTTGACATTAGAATTAAAATTTTGTGCCACTGTAATAAAATACTATAGCATTGCTCTTTTATTAATGTACATTGTTTGTCTATGATATTATTATCACAAGAAAACGTTCGCACTTCTATACAGATTTTCTAAATAAAAAGTGCTAACTAAATTGATTAGCGAACAACTCGAAATGGAGGAAGGTGTTCGGATAAATTACTGGGCATATATGTAAAATCTGGAAAGTAGAACACTTCACCTCTTTAAAACTTTTAAACTCGTCGTATTAGGTAGGAACCAAACCAACCTAGACACATTTTTGTGGACATTTCAAAAAGCTGGTCGTAATTGAAATTAAAAAATGTAGCACGTGGATCACAAGCGCGTTCGTGCTTAGGAGGGTGAGGTGTTGCAAATTAAAATTCAGTTCAGGGCTATGAAATAATCATCATCGGCCATTTGAAGCTCCTCTTTGCAGCTACCGGCAGGAATTTCACAATTTGAAGGGAATTGCAGGAAGTCACCACTAAAATTTTATTTCCACTCCCTTTAGACGAAAAAATCCATTCTATTAAACGTAAATATGCCTTTACATACTAACAACCTGAAATTAAATTTATCTTGAGCAAGGATTAGTTTTATTTTGACAAGGAACGAAGTTAATTAATATCTCTCGTGAAAGTAATTAGAATAATATGGTAAAATCTTCGGAGTTTGCCGAGCAGTTTAGTTCTAGCTTTACGAGCAAGTGTGCCTTTGCAAAGCGTATCCGCAGTACTAAAGATAAGATCAATGTTGGCGTGCCTGTTGTCAATTATAATGAATGTTGTGCGATTCCCAACTGAGCTTTATTTCAATGCTTCTGCAGGACATCATGTTATTTCCCTCAGGGCATTATCGCCACGCGAATCGACCAAGTTTCCTAGATCTTCGCTGTGTGAACTTAACCAAGAAACCAACTCATTAATGCAGTTTCACTTTTCGTATGTTCAAGGAATCATAAACCGAATCAACTAGTAAACATGGCGTCAGTGTGTTCAATTCGATACACTTAATAAGTACGTATACTATAGCACTTTGTTCATAATGTACGGGCATTGATCGATTCGCGACTCTAAGAGTACCATATAACTACTTAACTTATCTCATAGCCAACAACATTCTAAACGAGCTGCACGCAAGTAGGGATTCAAAAAAGCTTGCACAAGTGATTTTTCAGATAGAGCTCACGTACTATCTACCACACATTTTACGACTAGGAACCTCAAGAGTCGAAACAAAGCATCCCAACAGGTGGTGCAAAAAGAACACCACATCGCATCCATAACGCGGAAATATGATATAGTGGGTGCCTTGAAAGCATTCACCGACAACGTGAGACAATGGTTCAGATCCGACAAGGAAAGAGCCTTTCGGCACTCAGCATATCCGGAATGCAGAATGTCGAGGCTGGTCGCTGCAGACACAGGGCATCATGCACTTAGAGCAAACAGGAATGTGAAGTGTACGACAAACTCTAACCACTGGTTGATAACGTAGTGACCAAAAGAAAAATTCATTGCATGCTGCAAAAGTTAGGCCACACCCTCGCTCTAACCGCCATGAAATCGAGTTCAACTGCAAACCGATTTATAGTGTTCAATTGGAGGGTGAAATTCATATGACCAAAATAACCATCAAATAACTAGTAATTAGTGTGGCATACTTGCCATAAACCACAACGACACACAAATATATTACACCCTGCCGGAAGCGTATACAAATTAATCGTTGTGTAAAGTGATCATCTGCATGTAATCTCCATGTAGATAAGTTAAATCAAACAATGAAGTCAATTACACGGGCATAATGTGCAAAACTGCACCTACCCTGTAAAGCAAACAGCGCTACGGAATTACTATAAGAGGATGTTTCGCAATGCTTGCATAATTTAGATAATGTAGGAAGTGACGACAGAAACTTAAATAAAAAAAGCGAGCAGCGCTTTACCTGGATTTATTCATAATGTCCATAAAATGTAATTTCCTAAAACTTTGGGTATAAATATTAGATAAGCAAAAACCATGTAAAAATCATCTAGTCGTTTATTTATCTACCAAAACTACATCAGTTAAAATAATTTAAATGCATTTCTTCGAATAATCACACAAAAATATTTTTTAGTTTCGATACCTCTAACAAAGTTAGACACATTTTTAGAAAACAGCAATATTAACAGCAAATACTAGATATTTTGAGGGTACTTTGAATGTCTATGTATGTTAATAGTGAAGCATAAGTGATGTAACAGAATGTACATTGTAGTTGTAGGAATATGGGGCAAGATCTCTTATTGATTGTCTTTTGTAAACGATATGAAACTGAGGAAGGATTTAAATATCTACCCGCACATGTGATATTACACTGGGAGTTCCACAGGATTCTATCGCGGGACCTCTGTGGTGTATCATATTTGTAAATGATATTGGGAAATTTCAAGACAAAAACGTTAGCACCATCTCACCATTAGAAATTCTAAAGACTATTGGTGTACTCAATATTATTAAAGCAATCTGACGTCTGGTGCATCATCTATCATTATTATGAAGAAGCAATCGATCAATGTGTCTGTTAATTAAAAAACAATAATGTGTGTGATACACATTTCGTAATAATTGATGACGCCTTTATTTATATTTATATCCAAAAAGGAACATTATTATGCTCTTAACAGAAAAGCGCATAATATGTAGTTTCACTTTTGACCGACAACAATATCAACTGTTACCCAAGAATATCTGCCGAAATTTTCAATCATCACTGTGGTTTAAAATATTCTACGAAAAAATTCTGAAAGTATCTGCATTAAAATTCCAAGTAAATCCTTACACTAACAAGGTTATTGTCGTTAGCCTTTAATAAGCTTAAAATAAAACTAACCCTATGAATTATTTAATTTTGTAAATCTCTTTAGACAATTTTTTTAATAGTTGGTATTTCCGTTTTGTATTACGTTCACATCCAATGTGTATAATATCAACCGCCACAGTAAACGTGTTTTCATGTTTATTAATAAGATGCCCCAAGTTTAATTATAAAAATTACAAAAAAACACTACGCCTCATTTTCGATACTAACTCCAGTTTTCTTTTCAAAATTAAATTCGTTGTTGAGTTCTTATTATACAAATAAATTTACATCAAAATTAAGGCATCGGTTTCAAAGCTATGGACAAATATATACAGACAGTTATTAAAAACAACTGTCTTGAAATTCAATTTCCATATTTTTAAAGAAATAAATACCGTATTGTGCTCTTCTCCAAGTAAAAATTCAATTACTACTTTGCAGGATTTGATAAATAAATTGTAAAACTTTAACACTGATGGAAAATAAAGCAACTTTATGATTTAAAAACCATTCATAGTTAATAAGGGTTGTCGGCCTAGTATGTGTCATGGTCACTAGTTTGCGGGTTTTATCGGAAATTAATTTTAATTAAGTCATGTTCGTTTAAGCACTGGCAAATATTCCGATCTAAACATAACAGCAATGGTGTCTAAATTATTTAAGCGTAGGCCACAGTTGAGCACGACATTGTTGTTTCTCATAGCGAAATGAGAATAAAGTTGGGGCGAGGAAACACGCAGAGATGTTATAAAAATATGTAGCGAAACGTTAAGTTTACCCTCGGAACAATGAAGGCATTAAAATTTATCAAGTTCCCGATATGAAACAAAAGCTTTCGGATTATCTTCTTATTAAATCGAAACAAGCGTAATTGCCTAAATTATTCCTAAACTGAACACGCAAACCATTTCGGCGGTGGAAAATTGCGTACTGGGTTCGTATCGGCGATAAGCGAATTTGATGGGACGACAGGTTAAATCTGGATGCCTCAAAAATAGATTATCACGCGTTGAAATGCCTAAAAGGGGTTTTGATACAGGTCGTAAGTGATCGAAAAATTCTGTTAGCAGGGCTGAAATCAATAGCAGGGCCTGTATACTAAATCGGTATCGAAAAGGGACCGGCTGGAAGCGTGGCAGGGGGTAAACGATCTCATACACGAATAAGGGAAGTAAATGTGCGGAAAAGTATGTAGAACACCAGTCGAAGGTATCACACAACGATCAATAAGATTGCAACTGGGAAACTACCTTTTAGGACAAAATTATACGATAGTCGTTAGTTTTTAATTACAATTATTCTCATATGTACATAACATTTCTCTTTACCTAATTATAACAAATAAGCTGGTTACATAGAGCAGACAATGCTTGAAAATTTGTAATACAAAAATAACAAAGCGGAATGTTTGCAATTTCTATTGAACCAACAAAGAGAATACATACTGTAAGCAGGAAATTCGGGAAAATTAGGGAGCATGAAAACAAAAAATGAATTATCAATACTGAAAAAATAGCATGATTGAATAATTTTCAGATACATTGTGTAACGATAATAACCTTGTTTCCTTTTAAAAACAATTTATGAAAAATTCCTACCTATGTTACATAAAATGAAGACTTTCGAAAAAGTTTGTTTGTACATAAACATGGTCCATAAGTATTACTGAGCTACCAGGTACGATAAGAGAAATGCAAGAAAAATCTTTGTGACACTAAAGACCATCGAATTATTTAATCTATAGCAATGAAATTAGAATTAGAATAAATGTCTAGAAAGTATATTTACACCATAATATCCTAATCATAAACTAGCCTTTATAAAGCTATTAAAACCAGCGTTCGACGCCAGCTTACTGTTAAAAATAGCGTTTTCTTCTCGATCTTCTTCAACAATCTATTTTTCTTCCTGCACTATTCTCATCGCGTTGCGCTCTTGTACTATGTTCATCTAACTCTCAACTTCTTCCTTCTTGTTATAGTAGCACTTTTGCTATTCTAATGATCCTTATGTTACTTCCTGCTTTAATCGCTCTTCCGAGTCCTTGTTTATTTCAATCTTCCATCCTCTCTGTCTTTTTCCCTCTCCACTCTATTTGTTGTAACCATGTCACTCCATCAGCCTTCCTCTTCCTCATCATCACGTTGTTTTTCCTATTCTAATGTTTCTGGTCCCAACTTTCTTCTTTAATCGCATCTCCTCATCCATGTTTATTTTGATCTTCCATTTTCTTTGTCTCTTATTCCTCTCTCATCTATTTATTTTAACGTTTTCACTTCACCCGCCGTTCGCTTCCCCATCGTAGTTGCAAATATTTTAACTTTGTGTAATCAGCAAACAAAAGAAGATAGAAAATGTACTCGGTAATTCCTTTAGTACTAGTTCGAAGTAATCTAATCTTACCCTTTTCTGTCCAGGCACCCCCGGTCACAGACATTTTCACCTTTCCGCCCCCTTTCAACAATTTTGTGTACGGTTACCTAGTTTTGTGTTACTGTCTTCACTCTTTTTGCCTCCCGATTTTTTCCTACCTCTCTAATTTGTCTACTTCTACCTCTTCTAAAATGTTTAATGGGCTATAACTTCAGAGGTATTAATATCTCAGGCCCTGTATTTGTAAATTTATATACCAGTATACTGCTACTTATTTATCAATAGCTTTAAAATCCCTAGTGTGAAGGATCAAGCATTGGCTGATGATATGGGCCGGCTACTACTGTCTTGATGGTCGTTTATCTTAATAATATTTTAAATGAAGTGGAATATTAGTCACCCAACTTATATCTATTTTACAGTATAGAATATATAGAAATTTAGTTTTTTTACTTACTCGGTAAAGATAAATTTGAGAGAACATTGAATGGGAAAGTTTCATTTGCCAAAGAAAATTACGGCGGAACATTATACATTTTTAATTGCAACTATCATATAATTTGGAGTGTCAAAAATGATTATGATCTTATTGGAACCACAGTGTGCCGTCTCAAAATATCGAAGCCTTTTTGCTGCATATCGGCGATGAAATAAGCTCACATTTTTCTCACAACTGGAATCTACATGACAAAATATTTGATTCATTTGCCACTTTGACGTAAAAATGAATTTCTGGCGCTGATTCCATCCCAAATAAATGGCTTTTAAATACAGACCTAAGCACCTGCTATCTGATTAAGCATCGGTATATTTAAGTCATATTAATGTTGTAAAAGATGATTAATATAAAATCGATGAGGAGCTAAGGCAAGAGTCAGTTTGTTTACTTATCGGATAATCATTTATAATCTGAAACCGGCAGGCAAAATTCGGAACCAGCTGAAAACAGCCCGGTACCTCCATGCCGCCGCCCCATTGTTCGCCGAGCAACCCTTAAATAAAGGTAAACCACACAATAGTTGCAGGTCATCTCCTACGCGCTATTAGGCATTCTGTGGAGTTGCGTAGCGCAATCAAGGTGTCAATGAATTAATAATGCTAGTAGTAAAGCACACACGCCATACGTCGTCTCTTTATTACAGGCCAGGTCTGGAAAGTCGTTATGTGGGGGTGGAATGCGATGCCGTGGAGCGCCAGGTGTGACGGTAATGGGGTGTAATCACGTGAGGGCGCGTGCTACTCTTAGCTAAGTCATCCCTACATGCGACAAACTGAGTGCACAGCATATCATTTTTAACGAGAGTTGATATATACATTTACGCAATCATTTGCGTACTGGAAAGGTTACTTGAATTGGTACTAATCCGAAAATAACTACGGGGATTTATGCCGTATTATAATATCAATACTGACTTATATTTCCTTGCTAGGTATTATATTTAAAGAATCCTTTTCACTAGTAGTCGAAAGTTCAAATAATAACGAGAGTGTGATGTTTAACAGTTAAATGCAATGAGTAAAATGCCTAGTTCTTTGCTAACTATAAAATGGCAGGTTGATCTCTTGTTCCAGTTGTTGACCACGCTGTATGTTATGACATACGCGAATATAACTGATCTTTAAACAGCCTTTTTACAATGCGGCACCATGTAAGAGCTCGTCATTGTTTAAAACAATAGCTTTAAATAGGAGGTATTGATTTTCTGAAGTACATAGTGAATGATACGTCTATAATAATAGGTAATGTGGCTTTTGTAAGTTTTCACACTAATACAGCCGAATGTGGATCCATGAAGATGACACAATACCAAAAACACCAAATCATCAGCGTTCACTAAACATCTTATGTATACTATCTTCTTTAGATGCATAGGTTTGGTCAAAGCTATAATATTTCAAGAACAAAACACAGTTAATGCTAACTGGCAGACTACCAAATATCTTCCAAAAATATTATATTCGGGAAAACTTCTCAGATACTATAGAGAGCACCGTTGAATTTTTAATGCGCAAATAAACTGAAACAACAGGACACGCACCGTATTCGCCAGATTTCTCAGTTTGCGAATTTGGAAATTTTTTAATTTTAAATTCTAATCGCGAACGTAAAATTGCATCTGTATTTGGAGTTTCACATTTATCATAAGTAAGATTAAATAAGTTCTCTAATGATGTCACTTTGAAGATAACTGAAATAAATATTACATAACTCGTTTTCTTGAATCTTAACATTATTAGACTTGCCCCCGTATGAGACTGTAGATAATATTTGACTTTTGATGTTATATTATTGTTGAACGAACTGTAAACCGTTTCAAGTAATTACATATAATTGCTGTATGTTATGCTGGTTGGGAGCGTAGCAGCTCGTCAACATTGGGGGCCTGTATGGTTAAAGGATGAGAAAACATACCAATGGTAGGCCAGCGTGGCCACCAATGTTCTCTCGAAACTTACTTAACGTTTGGATGGTTGATTATCCGGCGTTGGTATTCGTTCTTCCTCGACCTGTCTAACCGAGTACGGCAATCAGTTACTGATCTAGCACTCAATGGATCAGGATCACGTTCGGTTAAACGATATAATATACGAACAAGATGTACCAGAGCTGGTGCTATCACAATACCAAAAATAGGAACTGATCAAGACTGTCAATGACCGTAAACTAAAAGTTTCCAAATTTACTGTATCCACAAGAACGTATCCCCCAAGTCCCACTTTCCCTGTAAATACGGCAAGAGAGTAAAATCAATTGAGAGTTGTAACTATTTTTTCAAAATTTGAATCGGACGTCAGGATTAAAAAAACAATTGAGAGCGCTACGTGGGTCTCTCTCGCGGAAGGACCCCCAACTCCTCTTAATTATAATTTGTAAAAAGTGCACTAATGTACTGTTGCTTGTTTTCGATGCTTCAATAGCGTCTGCTGAAATGGGACATGATCGATTGTGCGTTAATGTTACGGATGTACCACATACACATTTTAATGTGCACAATAGCAGTATTCCATAAATTTGGCTTTGATGAATAAATTCAGCCGAATTTGAAAGTCTCTTGGGGAATGTTTATGTAATTTATAATATTTTGGTTTTGTAAAATTCACACGTCCTTCCCGACAATCCTACAACATTAATATTGCTGACGGAATTAGCTCTTTCTCATTTGAGTCAAATAAAATTAATGAATGGGGCCACACTAAATGGAATATTAAAAATAAATTCCTTTGTAAACAAAAAGTAATTTAAACTCCGAACATTAATAAATGCTACAAATTTAATATATATTAGGAAAAGTCCCATTGGAACTAGATCCTTTATCATCTTTGTTAATTCAGCACATTAGTGTGCATTTTTGGTTTACAATGGATTCCTAACACTGGTTGTCCCGTTTATTGTTTCATTTCGAAATTTAGGTTCAAAACTAGACAACGGCAGATGTTATTCATTGCATGTGTTGACGAGTGTAACCTCAAATATCGCTAAAGAAATGTTAAACAATAACAATGGGAGGGCAACAACTTATAAGGCACAGCTGCCGCATCTTGATGTCCACGGAATTTAAAATAAACGCGTTGAGAACGTAACCATCACGTTATATGAGCAAAAGTCATTGTCACGCAGAGTGGAGAAGCCGAAAATTGTCTAAATAATATTAATAGTGAAAGGGTAATTTAAGTACAAAATCGATGTTCCTGAATAAAAAGTAAAAGATATTAATTCACAGCTACTATCTTCCACAACTTTCCAATCAGTTTCAATCTGGCGATGTAATGCGGGTTTCTGTGTTTCTGTGGATATTTTTTTATATACATCGTCATGACTTATCAGGTAACATTTCCCCTATTAGTTTCTAGCTACACCAACAAAAAAATTTCACACGGTAGTACCCACATTGTGACGCCGCGTTGAAAAGCTCTTGCAAAATGATGTTCAATAGCAGCAAAAATTGTAGTACCTAACTGATTCGTTTTCAACAAATTAAGAAAGAAAACCCCCAAGGTTCAGTATCAATTATTTTAATTCAAATTTTTAAATCTTATATTAAATGTTCAAAATGATTTCCGTTATTCTTATGCAGTAGTAATGCCTACTCTCAAATTCTCTGTGAACATTTTGGAAGGTTTGCCGCGGAATAGAAATTTTCAATCCCTCTTCTACTTCCAGGGATATAACACACTGTACGTGTTCAAAATGAAACGTTGTATGAATTTCTCGCTATCATTATCACAATACATATTAAAATGCTTCAATCACGAAAGTATATTGCCAGCTGCAGTAACATATCATGCATCTTACCTACAGGCTTGCGTGTTTACGCTTATTGAAACGAAAAGACTTTAGCAGATTGAAATAAATTAATTACACGACTTCAATAGCGCCGCCTTTTCATAGGAAATGCATTAACCGGAAACTAATATAAATACAAAGGAATAAACAGGAAATATTGCCGCCGATCCGCACGTGATCGATATGCCCACCTATCCAAATAATTAATTAATTTCTACGAGCAGCTAATAGTAGTATGGATTAATGACATAATTCCATATCGAAACTTAATTATCTAATAGAAGTTAATGGCTGCTGTTAGTCTAATACCATAATAGGGTCGTGAAGCTAAGCTCCTAGCTGAATTACGTAACTATTGGAAAAAGAGCCAATAATCGCTTTGTGCTGACAATTGATTATCTATTCTTTAACTACTATATAATAGCAATTATTGGCAACAAATAGATAGCAATGAAAATAGAGTAGCAAAAATTACAACCTGCTAGAGTAAAGTGAAATATACAGGGTGTCCTTTAAATACCTTAAAAGCTTCAGGTAGCACTCTTCTGTAAGAAATACAGTCCTCAAAAACACTAACACGAACTTCCTATAGTGCTTAGTTTCCTCACACGAGACACTTAAAGAATATTATACTTGGCAACGTTGACGATGTCTTCGCATTTATGGAGAATTTAATTAGTAGGCCGACATTACATGAAGCAAAATCGAGATGTCCAAAAATTACGTTTTTATCATTTAAATTTTTAAATTACATAATATTCATTTATCATTTTTAACCGCGTCTGGTAAAAAGACGTAATTAATAAACTGAATGACAGTGATGTTGATTTAAAAATTAGACTGTTCATTATTACTCTTATCTGATATTTTTTAAATTGTTTGAATCATTCTGCCAATGCAAACTATTCTGCTGGATTTTAAATAATAAAACCAAAATCATTATGCACAACCCTTTTTGTATTTTATTAATTTACAAATTGTTCAAAATTTCTGCCTCCAACTTCGTGGCATTTCATTGCCCTTGTAATAATGGATAATTGGACACGCCGCAGCATGTCTTCGTTTATGGTTGTCGCCGCCTCACCTATACGCTGTACCAAATCTTCGTAATTTTCAACAGGCGTCAAATATACCAAGTTTTTCAAATGACCCCACAAAAAGAAATCAAGTGGCGTCAAACCGTGACTTCGTGGAGGCCAGGCTACCCTACTTCCGCGACCTATCCATTTTCGTGAAACCATTGCCTAACTCTAGCAGCGTAGTGACTTGGAGCTCCGTCTTGTTGCAT
>JABXWE010059945.1:0-10635 GCA_014611495.1 Limonius californicus
ATCTGGCTAGGAATGCTATGAAAAGTGATCGTTGGCTAGTGATGCCATTGGAGTTCCAATTAAGGATTGTTAATTTGTCTATTAGCTTTAGTGTGTTATGGTCCATTAAACAGTAATGGTAATATCGAATTGATAATAAAATCTTTGATTAGAGGAAGATAGGGAGTTATTAAGTCCAGGAGAGTTTTGAAAATGCTTGCTGGTTGGGATTGTTCAGAGGGAAGGGTTGTTAGGTTTGGTGGAGTAGGATTAGTGTTTGGGACGTTTCTGATTCTGTTAGCATAGGTTTGTGCTGAGTTAACAAGTGGGTTATTTAAAAAGGGTCTGTTTTTCATGCGCTTTTGTTGAAGCTCAATGTGATGGCTGCATCCCCTGTAGCTCGCTGCGTGTTCACCTCCACACCAACACACTTTGGTTTTTCTTTGTTTAGTTTGTTACATTCAGTATGGGTATGATTGCCGGCGCATTTCACACATCTTGGGGGAAGAGTACAGTAGTTCTTAGTGTGCCCATAACGTTGGCAACGATGACACTGGGGTAAATTTTTTGGTGTTTTTCTTTTATTAATTACAGGCAATTGCGTTAATGCTTCTTCAATTTCCTTGGTGGTTAGTGACAACGGAACATTTTTAATAACAACAGATAAGGGCTTGTTGTTGGGGTTCTGAAATGTGTGATATTGAATTTTATTATCAGAGTAGTATTGAGTAAGTTTACGATAATCGTCCTCAGCTGTTAAGTTAATTCGTAAAGAGTTTGTGCTGCACATTGCAGTAAATTCGCTTGTTGTTACTTTTTTGATATCGTCCATCAGGGCTTTGTGATTTATCGCTTTGTCCATGTAAATTGGTGGCACTTTTAGCTTGCTGTTGGTTTGTTCTTCTTTGGTGTTGACGATTTGTTTTGAGTTAGTAGGTCTTCTGTTGTCCACAAGTAGCGTTTTTGCACCTCATTTAAAGGTGGAGTTAGCTCGTCTAATTTGCGCTTTGAATTCGGTTTAACCGACATTTTACACGCATAGGCGTGTTGTGTGTTAGTAATTTTAGATGAAAAATATTTGGATGTACTCACAGTTTGACTATTAGATAGTTTTAAAGTCAGCTGTTTCGCACTGGGGTTACTATCTTTAAAAGGCATTTTCTCGAAAACTATCGATCCGAATTTCAAAAACTAGGAAGCGTTAAAAGGAGAATTTAATGGTGGTGGACGGAGGAAGTTGCACAGACAAGGTTGAAAATAAACGCAAAAAGTTTCCCCCTCAAAACAAAAATAGAAGGGTCCGAGCGATTTTTTTTTAAATGATTATAAATAGGAAAAATGGGGTCCGTTTCGTTTTCATTGGCCCACCCCGTACATGCTTTATTGAAAGATTTGCTATGATTGTCAACAGGTACGGTTAATGCATTAATGCAACATGAATCATAATATCAAATATACTAATTAGGAAAACAAAAAAATAAATTATTTCCACTGTTCATTACAATAACTCATAGTTCTGAAGTTTCAAGCTCCCACGAATTGTATCTAAAAAAAGTGAACTCTTCGGGATTACACCACGTCGTCGTAGGATTGATTGGTGCTGCCGTTTCGGTAACCGTTGCAGGTACCATTAGGAAGCAATAATTTCAGCTGATATTTATTTCAAGAATTCGTGTACTATTATTACATATTAGATTAAATGTCTTGGTATATATAATACGCTTGTGTGAATGTGGTAGTCGAAATTTTTCAAAACGACGAATCACATTTTGATCATATTTGGAAATTCTAAATATATTGGGTTTCCAAACTTAACTCCCCCCCCATTTAACTGACTTTGGTTCACAATTTAGAACAACCAAGGATTTGTTACCTAAGCTATACCAAATATCTAAACTTTGAAAATTATCCTAAAACGTAGCTGCTCTATTTAAATTGATTAACTTAAAACATGCTAAGGGTTTTTACCCTGGATACCGATAAAAACTAGTCAACGGCTTCAAGAGCAGAAGATAAATATTATAATATCATAATAGTAGATTAGATCGCGCCCTTTACCTCTGCTATGGCAGTCAATCTGGTGGATGGAAACCGCAATCTTATTTCCCTGGTCCTTCTAACTGGGGTTTAGGATAGTAGTCCAGCACCTCGTTCCTTTTCAAAATCCTTAAAACTGCTAAATTTCGCAGCACAAAGGCACGGAAACTCAGGAACTCAGGTACGACAACAGATCTTGAACATGGGAACCTGGAATGTGAAAGAATTGTGCAATAAATTTGAAAAAGCGTATATACCAGACCATTAAAATTAAACAATCAGCATGTTGGCATAGCTACCTTGACATAATCAAAGAAGAAAGGCAAAAGTACCGAACTTAAACAAGGGTATGCCCATATACAGGGTGACATAATAGTGCGACCTTGACTGTATTATAGCAGCTTGGAGAAAACATGAATTACAAAAATTGTTGGTCTGATTACTGTACATAACTTAATATTATTTCTGACTATACAGGGCGTTTTGTTTTAGTGGGATAATAGACAACTTCTTTATGTTAAATAGAACATCCTATATATTATTACAGTTTTCGATTTCTTATTTTTTATCTTTACAGCGGTATAGGGTTTTAGGTATCTATCGCTAACGATTTACGAAATAATTAACTCTCTTAAATTTTGAAAAAATGACGGTCTATCTTTAACAGTTAGTATCTTAAGAGCGGCATATAATTATTCAAAATTATTTTGCAGTTTACACGAACACATTTTTAAATAGGTGCCGTACTAATTAGAATTTAAATATCTTATACAGAATGTTCTTAATGTATAACCACATATAATAAAGTTCAACTCATAACATCTTATTATTTTAATGGAACACCCTGTATCTTTTTACATTTTCGAGCTTGTCGTTTAATGACCTTTAAACGGAAAAGCAACGAATCATGAGGCTTTCGTTAAAACAATTGCTAACTATCAACAACTACCATTTTGGTTGTATTATTGGCTGTTTGGTTGAAAATTCAGTTATTTAAATATGAATTTTTCAAAAGATGAAATGGTTGATATGGTATTTATACAGGGGAAGTGCCAAAGAAATTGCTTATTAGTTTCCAGAGTTTACGTTTCCCAGACCGAAGACATCCCAGTGTGTTGATTTTCAAACGATTACGTCAAAGATTCCTAAATGAAGCCAACGATTCTGCTATAATACCTTCTGTAGTAGAAGATACGAACTGTAGCACCAGAAATATAAGCCACCGAACAAGCATAAGCCAGTATTCTATGTGAAAAATATTGAAAAAGTACAGCTACTATCCCTACCACATTCAACTCCATCAAGTATAGTTCTTACGATGGGCAATTTTCAGTTTTGGATTAGCGCCTTATTTGCACAGCACAAACAAACAAACTTCATATTTCCGACAAAGACGTATGTAGTAGTGACATCTGCGAACGAAACAAGACCAACACTGTACGTGTGACGTATTCTGTCGGCTGACACGTTTAGTAGAAAGAAACAGAGATATTTGAAGAATGTCGCGCAGATGCAGCCAAACGTCACTACTAAAATCTGTTTCAAGCAGTATTTAAAATGTTTTGGAGGTTTATACGGCAATATTTTATTTTATACACTTGGGGAACCTTTGTTTTTGCTGGGAAATATTTCGACGACAATATCGGACCATTGTGAACCGCGTCCCAGATCTGGTCAAAATTATGACAACCAGATGTGTAAAAACTGTTAAGGGTCGACAAAAGCGCAGTTTGGCTTAATTGCACATCAAGGGTACTTTCTACCTAACTTAAATGCTATTCTAAAAATCTTAAATTAAATTGTTTTTTATGTCCCAAATTTTCACTAATATTCGTAGCACTATTGTTATGAACAGCCAGTTCAACATTGGATGGATTGGATGTTTAGCTATTCTAAAAAGAAAACGCTGTTAGAAATGTTAGAGATGTAGTGTACAGAATGTACATTGAAAAACCAGTCACTTTAAAAACAGTACAACAAAATTTGAAAGACAGAGAAATTCTAAATGCTGCAGTATCAACAATTAGGAAACTCTTACAATGTATTGGTTTTAAACTCAAGAAAGATTGCAACCGTAGAACACTATATGAAAAGGCTAGCGTAGTGTCATTGTGAACGGCTTTTTTAAAAAAATATATAGATAATTCAAATTCACCATCAACCATTCAACCTCTAAAACATTTTAAATTCTGCTGGAAACAGATTTAGGTAGTGACATTTGGCTGCATCTGCGCGACATTCTTCAAGTATCTCTGTTTCTTTCTACTAAACGTGTCAGCCGACAGAATACGTCACACTTACAGTGTTGGTATTGTTTCGTTCGCAGATGTCACTACGACATGCGTCTTTGTCGGAAATATGAATCTGCAAGCAACTAACAAAGACAGAAATACGTTCAGTTTGTGCTGTGAAAATAAAGCGCTAATCCGAAACTGAAAAATGCTGATTGTAAGAACTATACTTGATGATGACGTTTAACGTCGGCTAATATTTTGCGAATGGGCCAATCAACAAATAAATGCTCAAGCTTTTCTCCGACGAATCAACCTTACATAAACATGGGAATGTAAATCGTCACAACTTCCACTATTATTCAACAGAAAATCCGTCATTTGTAAGAGAAGTAGATAATCAACGTCGATGGTTCTTAAATGTTACGGAAGGAATTGTAGGCGAACATATCGTTGGTCTATATTTTTTTGAAAAACACCTGAATGGTCAAATGTATTTACAATGTCTGGGATTTATTAGAAAATATTCCGTTAAACATTATGCAGAATTTATGGATGCAACATGACGGGGCCCCTTCACATTATGATTTGGACGTTCGAAACGTTTCAAACACTGAATTTCTCAAGAGAAGAGGTCCAATAGCTTAGCCGGCAAGGTCCCCCTTCCTGACCAAATTGGATTTCCTTCTGTGGTGGTTTGTAAAAGATAAAGTTCACGGAATTCCCCCTGCGACGAGAGAAGATATGCGAATACAAATTCAACATGTTTTTAAAGACATAACACCTGCAATATTGAGAAGTGTGAACAGGTCCTTTATATACCTTAATATACCTTGTATTTGGTTATTTTCTTGTAACTGTTATTTCAAAACAGAAACGCAAGTCATATGAAAACTTATAATGTATGTAGTTTGTTGACAGTTAGCAATTGTTTTAACGAAAGCCTGATGATTCGTTGCTTTTTTGTTTAATTTCGTTTTCGTTCTAAGAAGCTCTGTAGAACATTCAAAAATTTGTAGTTTAAAATGTCAATAATTAACTCAACTTTTACAAAATCCTATATTCATTAATATATTTTTTAAAACCAAACAAAATCTTTAATAATTATTAAATATTTTCAAAACTAAAGCGCAAGTCATATAAAACCGAATATACATTTAAAGGGCATTGAACGAAGTTTGAAAATGTAAAAATATACAAAGTGTTTCATTAAAGAAAATGAGATATTAGGAGTTGAATATCATTTCATGTGGTTGTAAGTTAGGAACATCCTGTATAAGATATTTAAATTCTAAACAGTATGTATGTGAAAATGTGTTCGTGTAAAGTGCAAAATAATTTTGAAAAATTGTATACCGTGTTTTAGATACTAACTGTTAAAGATAGACCCTCATTTTTTGAAAAGAGGAAGTTAATTAGTACTGAAACCATTAGCGATAGATACCTAAATCCTATATCGTTGTAAAGATAAAAAAATAAGAAATCCAAGAATGTAATAATATACAGGATTTTCTATTTAGAATAAAGAAATTGTCCATTGTCCCACTGAAACGGAACACCTTGTCAGCAATAATTTTAGGTTATGCACAGTAATCAAACAAACAAATTTTATATGAATCCAGACTACAAGAGAAATAAAAAAATAATTAACTACATATGTATACAGTAGTGAAGCAAAAATCAAGACTTTAGTAACCGGCGTTTGTCATTTCTATTCGAAACTCTGTTAAGTAATCAAAAAGTAATTACATAATGGTTGGCCATGGAATAATAAAATAATTTCTAATGCAAGCTTTATATACCAATTGACGTTTAGGCACAGCCTTTCTAGCGCCAGTACCTAACCGGCAGTGTTATATTAGGTTAAGTTGCATGGTAAATGTAAATAAATCAATTTATGAAGAAATGAATTCTATTATTTCAATTTAGACGATAACAGTAAAAACTAAATTACTACACTATTAAACAAATCATAACAAGTAGGTAATCATTAAAATTGGAAATTATAATTTTTTTATTTCACAGGTACAGAAAAATAAACATAAAAAACTAAAGAAGCTGTTCAAAATGACCACCGTTTTCCTGCAGACACAAATTTACTCGTCTTTTCATACTATTAAAAGCATTTATAAGAATTTGAGTAGTTATATCAGCACACTGTTCCGTAATTCTGTTTTGCAGTTCCTCGATATTGTTAATAGGGGTCTTGTATACATTATTTTTCAGATAAGGGAATATAAAGTAATCTAAAATAGCCAAGCCTGGTGATGTAGGTGGAAATTCAGGATTTGAACGTAAACTAATTATTCGATGATCAAAAAATTCACGACGGTAATTGAGGGTCTCTTTAGCGGTGTGGGCCGTCGCGCCATCCTGTTGGAAGTAGCCTTGCTGGAGCTCATCCTCATGAAACTGATTAATAAATTTACGTACAATATTCCGGTATCTCTGAGCAGTAACAGTTTCGTGGAAAAATATGGGTCCGATAATACGTCTTCGAGACATAGCAATCCAAACACCAACTTGTAACGGGTGAAGGGGAAATTCGCGAAAAGTATGCGGATTTGCAGCATTCCATAACCCCGCATTTTGTGAGTTTATATACATCGAAAGGGTGAACCAGGCCTCGTCAGAAAAAAACGTTAAATTTAGCAATTCGTTGTTGTTCATTAAATTTTGTTGGAATCACTGACTATACAAAATTCTTCTATTGTGATCTGCTGGCAGCAACTCATGTAAAGTAAGAATTTTTATGGGAACAGCATTAAATCTTTTTTGACAATAGTATGGCAAGTTCCTAATGATAAACCAGTCTCTTGCGAAAGTGTACGTAGTGATGCAGTGGGTTGCTCGTTCAATCGTTGACGAACATCAGTACGAATTCTTGGCCTTCCAGCTCTATCTCTATGAGTAATGCTCCCTGTATCTGGGAATACATCAACACATCTTCTAAGTGCGCTGTAAAAATCTCCTTCAAGGACAGCAATATCTGGAAACTGTTGCCGAAATTCCTCTAAACATGGCACCGCACTGTAAATCCATTCGCCCTTCTCTCGAACACCATTTCGAAAATATCATTCAATCATAAATATTTTGTGTTCTATTGTAAAAACCATTATAATTGTAACTTAGTTGAATTTTTAATATAAGCTTATGACAACAGCAACGATGACAGTTAATGAATTGTAAAGCTTGCTGTTGACATTACTTTTATTTTCCATGGCCAACCCTTATGTAATTACTTTTTGAACACACGGTATTGAAGATTGAATTTCGAAAAAAATTGTTAAATTGAAAAATAGAATACTAGTTTAGAAGCTACAAGACACTCAGGTTAACGATCTCGTTATACACTAATTTACAAATTTTTGTACCAAAGTTTTGACTTGTAGGTCAGATTTCATCCACTTTTCGCATTCAATTGTACTGAACTGTCAGTTTTTCAACATACTAAACATTATTAAAATCGGACAAAACAAAATAAAAAAGTTGTAATCATTTTAATGAAATGTACAAAAACTTGGAAGGTCCACACAACGGCACCGAATTAAAAAATGTATTAGATGACTTAGGGATTAAATAACCTCAGCTATACGTGGCTAAAGTTTTTCACAAATGTTTAGAATCACCCTGTATATCACATAGTTTACTAATAAATTTTATACGGCTTCGATATGCCGTATTTTACATATAGTAGTTCAGACAACTTACAATTATGAGGCTTTGTAAGATCTGATAGCTATAAAATGGGGCCCATATTTTGTAAAATTATGTCATAACGATCTACAAAATTATTTCGTCTTTGAGATCGCCGGAGAATATTTCAAAATATCAAGTTAATCAGAATCAGTGTATCAGATTTAAATGAAATTAATAATATAGACGTGCCCTATCAACATCAAGAAATAGATTAAGTAATTTTGTTTCTGCAATCAATATTTAATTTTTGGTGTTTCCACGAATTGTGCTTGGCGGCGAAGTGTCTTGGTGGAACGTTTCTGGCGAAGTTTTAATTGGGAATGGAATAGCAAAATGATTAAATAAATTAAGAAATATTTAAAAATCAATAAATAATAACTGACTATGAAAAAAGACATATTTTGTTTCATAAAATTATGAAACAATGCCATATTTACAAAATATTTAAGGTATTTTAAAATTGAATTATCATTTTTAAACGCCTGCCGAGTTGTTTAAGTTGATACTAGTTATCATGGTTTTATGATGATGCCATACAGTGTTTCGTACCCTATGACTGTATTTGAACATAATTTGATACATCTAGATTCATAGTGCATAGCGCATAGCGCAGATGATATATTTTAAAATATGTCTGAATGAATCACATACACATTACGTAATTCTGCAATTATAAAAAACAATGTTATGAAACTTTGGAGATGGAAGAATGCTGTACATACCTGTATATCAAATCTCCACAAATTTTAAATAATACGTTAAACAAAATTTAGAGGTGTTTGAGATTCGTCAAAAGTTTTGAAAACGTAGCTACAAATTTTTACAAAATTGCACATCAGAAGATAGGCAAACGGGAGGAATCTTGTAGCCTTAAGAAGAAGAAAAAGAATATAAAAGCGTTGCGCCTGTGTCCGCCATAGTGTAGTGCGAAAATTTGATTACCCTGTATTCTGAAACAATTTTATAACTGCTGCCAAAGGGGTAGTGAATTGGATCAAAAATAAAACTGACACGTATTTCTGGTTATCTTCTTCTCATGTAATTAACTTAATCAATTAAATTCCCACCCTATGGTATCAAACGAAGCAAAAAATTATTTAAATTTTTTAATTGCTAGCAAACACACCATCATTTTTATAATTTTTTTTCTCAAAACTTATTTTCTTATTGGTCTACGGGGTGTTTCAAAATAGACATCCGTGGGGGTGATTCAAGGGACTAAAACAAATCGAAAATTTAGAGAGGAAATTTTTTCTATTGTCCTTCATTATCAAATTATTGATGAAAAACGAAATTTTTTCATTATAATTAAACTTTTTTAAAACGAATAATATTAACAAAAAAGATATTTTCCACATCTGTTGTTACAAAATGTGCCTCATACTGCAAGGTAAGCATTCGCACAATTTATTCTAGACGCACGAACCCTCAACAGCAGGGCTTCGCACATTGCGGTATATGTACCACTGGTAGTACATTGCGTTACTCTTGGTGGTACAAAGAATATTTAAAATAATACTTTTTTTACACAATGATCAATGGATTTGTCCAAACTATAAACTTTAGGGACCTCGATGGGACAGTGCGCACAAGCGCTGTCAGTTCAGATCACAGTGAAATGCGGCTCAATCGGCCGCGGGGTCAAACCCGGCTGAGGCAAAGACGGTGCAAGTTTAGGGTGCATGTTGCATGAATGGATAGTATTTAAGGAACGCCCGCACCCCCTGCAGTAATGCGAAAGCGGTTCGGAGGGGGTAGTGTGAATGTAAACAAGTACTATAAAGTTTAGTTCATTTAATGCGGATTCAGTACAAAAAGTGTCTCCTACTGCAAGGTAAACATTCGCACGATTTATTTTAGAAGCACGAACCCTCTATAGCAGGGATTCGCACACTACGGTATGTGTACCACTGGTAGTACATTGCGTTACTCTTGGTGATTCAAAGAATATTTGAAATAATACTATTTTTTACACAATGATCAATGGATTTGTCCAAACTATAAACTTTAGGGACCTCGATGAGACAGTGCGCACAAGCGCTGTCAGTCGAGGTCACAGTGAAATGCGGCTCAATCGACCGTGGGATCAAACCCCGGCTGAGGCAACGACCATGCAAGTTTAGGGTGCATGTTGCAGAATGGATAGTATTTAAGGGACGCCCGCACCCCCTGCAGTAATGCGAAAGCGGTTCCGGGGGGGGGGGGTAGTGTGAATGTAAAAAAGTACTATAAACTTTAGTTCATTTAATGAGGATTCAGTATACTGCCCTCTGCTTGTTATATGCGTTTTTAATACAATTTGTTTAAAATTCTTGCATACACGGTTGCATGTAACAGTCAGGTCAAAATAGTGAAGGGTAAAAATAAATGTATAGAAAACCAACTTTTTTTCTTTATTCATAACGTGAAAATTCGAATAAGAATAAGGTTTATTATTTCTAAATGTAATGTTACTTGGGGCCTCTGTAGTCTAGCGCGGCAACGCGTTGCCACTAGAGGTCACAGCGAATTGTAGTCGTTCCGCTGTGGTTTCGAATCTCAGCTGGGACGACCGCATTTTGCTTAGTTAAGTTTAGGGTACATGCTGCAGGAATGGTTAATGTGTAAGGGACGCGCGCACCCCCCTGAAGTAATGCGACAGCGGTTCCAGGGGGGGGAGACGGTAGTATGTATGAATGAGAGAGAAAAA
>JABXWE010059946.1:0-17645 GCA_014611495.1 Limonius californicus
GCTGCTAATGGCCTTTGTTGTTGAAGCGGCTTTACTTTTGTAAATAAAAAAAAAAAAAAAAAAATATAGTAACAGAAGATAACATTCCCCAGGTCTTTATAAATTATACGTAACGTATTGATTTTAGTATAAAAGCGGGGCATGCAAATATTTTTATGTATGGCTATCGAGATAAGGGTATCTAATGGAAAGGAAATTAATAACATTCATCATATTCTGTTCTCGCGAAAAAATAATCTGATACAGTTCGTTGTAAAAACTATAGTTATGGAGGCTAAACCGTTCGCACAATATTTTTTTGAGGATTGATACAATTAAATAAATATTTCGCTTTAACCCATTTGTATTATTTTGATTCTAACGCAATAAAAATCATTGTGAATGGATTAATATTTCCAGTCCATAATGGAAATGCTATGTAATCTCTTACCTCACGAATAACAGTGCTAGAATACAAAAATGGAAAACCGGTTGGTCATAAACGATACACTTTTACCAAAAACGCCCAAGTTTACGCACCTACCAGTGCCAAGGACCCAAGTTCAACGAACAGCCACATCATTGCAACATCCAGAAAAAAATAACCAACGCACCTTCCTACCAATCGAGTTTTTAAACGAGTTCTGCCTTCTCGGTGCAAAGCAAGCAATCAAATTACATTAAAGATTTATTTTCTGGAAATTTTATTAATTACTGCTAGCAGAGTTAACAAAGCAGGCAACCAACACTGCATGGATTTGATTGCGGCCCACAGAGTGTGACGACTCGCGAAGACGCTTAGAAAGTTTTAGAAACATAACAGAGCTGTAGCAGCGATTGGCGAAGCATATCTAAATAATGCGAAAACATTTAAAATTTTACGGAAGTTTGCCCTTGCAAGCGTGAAATTCTGAAAGACTAAAGTTAGTAGTCCAAAACAGTCACAGTCATGGCACCGTGCCACGACCTGTCCATTTTCTGATGATCTGCAGAATCCCGGATGGGTAAAAAGAGATATTCATGATAAAAAAAAAGTACGTTTGCAAATGTGTTCAAGGAATTTACAGAGGAAAATAATACAGGGGCTGAATCAAAAAAGCACGCTATTTTAAGTACTTACAAGTTTCTGGGCAGATTTCCAGAGTTACTTCATTTTAGACTTTATTTATTCCATGAAATAGTTGATCTCTTAGTTCTCTGTTAAACCTTTATTGGGTATTCAGGCAATACACTAAAAAATGCATAAAAATGTATTCCTACCCATACGTTTTAATCTAGATATATTCATCATCATCATTGACAGCTTTTTCGCCCCACTGCTGGGCACCGGCCTCTTCTCTGCTACGTGTTTCTCCTCAGCACGAAGGTAGAAACACGATGAACCCACAGTTTAACGTCGAATCCGAACGGCAGAAATTCTAGAGAAGGTTTTTAGTATCAGATCCACGGTTGCAAGCCGGATTGGGAAATTGTGTGTAGTGGGTTGCAGACAAGATTTTTATAAATCTCCATGGTTTCGAACTCAAGCCACAATCGACGTTTTACTCAAAAAGCGAGCTACCACCACATTCTACATATATTACCGCATGGCAAATATAAAGAATTATCAGTGATATAACGAGAATAACAGACACAGAGAAACATAGATAAGAAGAAACTAATAGTGACATTTATATTGTTGGTTGAAGAAAAATGAAAAGAAATAAGACATCGAGGAAGAGAGAGATCCGTAAAAACTGAGAGGAATATTACACATAATTGTAAGGTAAATTTATTTAGTTAGTTATCTAAAACCATCTACCAAAAATATATTCCTAGTTCAATTTTTATTTTAAATATGCTGAATATGCAATCAAAAAAATTCAATAATATAATGAGATAAAAAGGAATGACAGACAGGGAGATACAAAGATGAAGAAGAAAAGAAATTGTATGTTATTGGTTGAACCGATAATTTACCAAAGATTGTTATGGGGAGCAGGGTGGCGAACAAATACAAGTACTGGTCCAACAGGATTCAAAGTTAAGCAACGATCCGCGCGGTCATGACTTGAATGGGTGACCGAAAACCTACGCTAACACGCTGGTATCTTGGTGCCTCGGATATTATCTAAAACCGTCGGCCCCTTGGTTAGTGCGCCATGGCACCAACTACAGAGTTAACGTGGCAGCAGGGTGCGGAACTGCCTTCGGGTCTCTCCGCAATCATTTCCCATATGCAATTTACATTTTTACCGAAAATTGTTTAAAAAAATGTATTTCTATGCCAATTTTTAAAGTGAATATACTAAACTTATGAGAGAACCAAATAGCAAATAATGGAATGAGACAACAGGGAACGATAAACACCGAGTTATAAAGATAATATAGGAACAAAATGAATATGTTCATATAATTTGCCATAACAATGATACTCCTGCACCAAGGATTAAGATTGATTTGTTATTTTCAACTAAAATATTACTAAAGAAATAAGGAATGAGAAATACAGAGACAGGAAGAAAATAATAGAAATATTACACCTAGAATGTAAAATATATCTACTTGCCTCATTTATTGAAGTTTTTTTTAGGAAAGAATAATTTCCTACCTAATATTTAGATCTACATACAAATATAATGTCGAACAATATCAAGGATACAGCGAGAGAAAAAGGGAAGCTGGAAAAAGAGTGCTGCAGAGATACAAACAATCTAAGAGGAAATTTACATTGTAGGGTAAACCGATATAGGCATTACATCAAATATATCTTATAAAATAGGAATTCCTACTCCAAAGTTTCACGTAGATACGATAATTTTTTTGTGAAATAGAATGTCAATAATAGCACAAGATAATGAATGAGAACAAGAGAGACACAAAGATAGAAAAAGACTACCTAATTAATATTACACTTACATTGTTGTGAGTCTGTTCAAGAAACTTCCAAATATTTATTTAATAAAAATAATGAGAACGATATTGCTGTGGTAACTTTTAAGCTTATGTATATTAGTTTCAATTTGTTAAATTATAAAATATAAAATAATAAAGAAATAGGAAAGAGGAAAACAAAGTTAGAAATAGACCCATACGAACAGGAACATTACACATATTTAATGAATGTATTGGTTCAGGTTATTACTTCAATTACTTACGCCAACCTTTAAACAGAATATATTAAAATTATCATAGAATATGATAATGAAACAGAGAGGAATAAGAACTGGCAAAGACAAAGATACGAATATTATTATACTGTGGGGCGAATTTACTAGAAATTGTTTAATCACAAAGTTATTCCTACAGTAAGTTCCAAACTAGATATGTGAAATTCATGTCAGGAAAATTGCCATATTAATGTCGGAGAAAAAGGAAACACGAGAACAGGGGACAAAAATAGAAAGATAATGTCAAGCTTACACAGATTACCAACGATAGAAAACAAATCTGAATTAATTTTTCATTATATCCATATATAGTTAAAGGTTGAATTTGTATACACTAAAATGGTGAAATATACCCGCAAGATACGCAATCAATCAGATATTGCAAAATAAATTTAAAAAATATACACACATATGGAAATTTAAACAAAATAAACCCGAAATAGCAATATTATATTTGTATTTATGGACGAAAAGAATAAATTTCAATTATCTCTGGTCCTGAGATAAAATGAAAACAGTGTTGATGTAATTCACTCTGAAATAATATCGAAATTGTAGAGAAGATATTCTCCAGTTTTCAATGATAAGAATTTACCAAAATATATCCCTATTTGAGATTTTACAATTCTATAAATGAAATATATGTAAATTTGTATATGCATCCTGATCAATTAAATATTTTATAGTCCAATACTTTTCATTTTAGTAATTTAATTTAATTACATATAAATATCTAATGGAAAAGTAAGATTATTACAATTTTAATGCATTCATAGGTCTTATTGACTTTAGAATTGTTTATATGGGTCGTTTGGGCTCGTCGGCCTCTCTTCCACTGTGGCCTGAAAAATCTATTGTGGAATTTTAATCCCTGTTCCTCTGTAAGTCTTACATCCTCTATGAAACGTAGGATTTGTTTGGAATGGAGTGATCTAAGATTTGAGGGTGTTTGACACCCATCTCATTAGTGCATCACCCTCATAGAGTATGTGCTCCGCTGTTTCATCGTCTTCATGAGAGAAGTGACAGGACTATGCCGATTTTCTTTAGATGATATCTTAGTGGGCAACGCCCTATTACTAGTCCTGTAATTATTTTTAATTCAGTTTTGTTAAGATCTAGTGCTTGGTGAGCTTTTAGTTTCCAGTTCATCGAGGTTAATCGTTTCGTATTGTTTTGTTCCGGAGTTTTTTCCCAATATTTAAGTTTCTGTTAGTTGTTCAGATGTTTAAACAGCAATCGGGAACTCCACAAAAGAATTCTGGGCTGGCGAATGGAGTTTCAGCACCTTTCCTCAGAATTAATCTGCAATTTCATTGCCTTTTACTCCTACGTGCCCTGGGATTCATTCTAACGATACTTTGTTCCTCTTGGCGAAGTAATTTAATTTTTCTCGGCATTCCCATACCAGTTTTGACTGTATTTTATCAGCATTTAGGGCCAGAAGAGAAGATACATATTCTGCCATTGAGGTAGTTTCTTTCGATGTTCACCTCTATGCAAGTTTTAATATCCTGGGTTTCGGTCTGACACACAGTAGGGATTTTGCCTAAAACCTTTGAGATCCTTAAACCAAGACCGTGTGTACGTATGCCTACTCCTTTCTCTATTTAAATTTTAAGTAAGTAAGTAAGTAAGTAAGTAGTTTACCACTCGGTTCTTTTAGTGAGGGTAACAGAAATTTGTCTCTCAAATTTAAATCTGAGGATCCTTCTATACTTTACCATATTTAGCAGAGGGTCCTTTTTCATATCTTTTAGGATTTCCATGTGTCTCCAGGAGAAAGTTGGCATTTTGTCTTTTCCAATTTGCAGCCTATATGCGCTACCTCTTGCTTCTTTCCTTACTACTAGGTAGAGAAGCGATTATATGGTTGCTGTAGGACTGGAACACATAGCCTCAGTGATGTATAGACAGGCAGTTTTGATGTTTGTATTTGGCCACCATATAAATGCGCTATATGTGACCATAGGCCTTTCAAGGTAATTGCAATAATTTCAGTCTTTTGGATTCTATATTCGGCAGATGCTATTATGGCATTAGAAAGCAACTCACTTTCCATATTCTCAATCCGAAATCCAAAGTAATCCTTTGCGAAACATTACTGAAGCCAGTTTTAACTTATGGTTCTGAAACCTGGCCACTAACCAAAGCTGGTAAATCACGCCTACTAATAATCGAAAGAAAGATCCTAAGGAAAATCTACGGCCCTATCCAAGAACATAATACCTGGCGAAGGCGATATAGCCACGGGATATACCAATTATACGATGATACAGACATAATAAGGACAATTAAAATTGGACGACTGAGATGGGCAGGGCACATCATGCGATGGACGATGCCTAGCCAACTAAAAAGCTGTTGGTGGGTAAGCCAGAGGAAAAAGGAAAGTCGGGAGACCCAAGCTACGATGGTTAGATGCAGTGGAAAAGAATCTGAAGAATATCGGTGTTAGAGACTGGAGAGCTAATAAAGCACAGGAGAGAGACGTCTGGAAAACCCTCCTAGAAGAGGCCAAGGCCCACCAAGGGTTATAGCGCCAAAGATGATGATGATGATGTTGTTGATGATGATGATGATTCGAAAAAGGATTATTGTACCGTTTTATAAACGTTTTCTTTAAAAACGCTGAGGATTAAACTACTTGTATCACAAGAAGAAGGAAAACGTTTCTTCGTCCTCTTAATAAGCACAGGCGTTAACACTGGAAATTCAATTTGCTGTAAAATATACCCTTAATATACTCACAAAAAGTATGGTAAATAACATTTTAATCATCCAATATGTTATGCGCAAATGTATTCAATTTCTGGCTGTAATTGCTTAATATATCCCTGTAGATTATATTTGGTTCACTACTTAAGAACACAATAAATGCTATAAGGCAATTTTGTTGAAATGCTAGATTAATTATTAAAAGTTTAGTAGAACAAATCCAATAGTAATCTGCAGGTAAAAGTGAGGACGATTTTAGGCTGTTTCGACAATCAGTCATAAAAATCAATAACATTTTTAATTACAAAATTTTCTACGTGTTACATTCACCAATTCTAAATTTAACATTTATTAGCTGCGATTGTCGAGCTCATAAACTCCTACGCTCTTCAAGTAGGTTTATGTTTTTATTGCAAAACTAAGGTGGAATAAAATAACCTACGTCGTTTCGAACATTGAGGTTGAATAAGTGATTTGATAAATACCTACACAAGTACACACTGTATTGTTATTGTTGTGTGTCAATGAACAATGCAGTGAAGTTGAGTTGGGAACGTACTACCCATTTTATTGCCATTTTTGTTATTTACAAATTGTAAAGATTACATTTTCGGTGCCTTTAACGTAGTTTTAATCTTTGTTTGTCGGAATTATTTTGTGCTTATTTGCAAATAAAGTAAACAAACAGGATCAATTGGGTTAGGAAATTTCTAATTGTTGTTTGTCGATAAAGAAGGAAGTCATAAAAGTTATTTTTGTACAAATATTTAGAGAGCAATTTGCAAATATAGGAGGTATTTTTTAGACAGGAAGGTCTGTTTCAAAACGGTAAATATAAAAAACTTTATTAGAATTCGTTACAAAATTAAAACGGAATATTTCTTCTTGAGATTTTAGACCATAGTAATGATTAGTAGATTGAATAGTTTAAATTTCTAAAATTGTTTATACCTTAACACGCATGTAATTAATTAAATTAAGATGGCGGATCTAACAACAACAACCTCGTTAACATAATTATCGCGATGATATTGCTTGTTAAATTTAAAACAAAAAAGAAACGAGAAATGGTTATGTTATATTTGTAACAAGAACTGTGCGTGTTGTTACACAACAGATGAATCCGGCATAAAATCGCGTTATATCACTCCACTTTGCTATTTATTTTTAATTAAAGCTTTCTTCCATTGGGAAACCGGAGTTTCACTTTTCGCAAAATTAACAATGGGGATTGTGCCGACACGTATACTTCTAAAATGATTTATTATTTTAAATTTAACGCTGTTGTTTTTCAAGACTTCATTTGGTATTCCACGTGGAGTAATTAAATATCCTAAAAAGTTACATTGTTGTCCATATTTTTAAATATTGAATTAACATTGTTGCAGCGTCCAAACCCTTTTGGCTATTTATATTTCTGAAACCGAGTTATCAAAAAAATCAATCGTTGATGACTTTAGAACAAGAAACGTTTGCTTATTATTACTCAATATGCATTTAAATGACTAGTTTAATATAACAGAAAAATAACTTTTACAGTGGATTAAAATTAATAATTTTTCTAGGAGATGTCTTTCTCCATGTGTCTAGATAATCTAATTTGTAAACGACAATTAATTTCATAATTATATATAATTACCACCTAATAAATCTTCTATGAAAGTTTTAGGCTACTCTTCAATTATTTACAGTTTTCTCATTTAAAGTATGGAAACTGTACGCCTCAAAACACAATATCGATATCTTTCTTAGCTGAGTACATAAAAGAAAATATTGTTTCTTTGATAAGCGAAAAACTAAACGCCTAAACTGGTTTGATCAAGAACATGAAATATTTATGATCATATTTTTGTAATGATGTTTGCAAATATGTTTTATTCACCTCAGTCTACAGTGGTTGTTTAAATTTCATGTTCAGGAACGCGCAAAAACAAGGGATTAATCTAAAAATTTCGATACTTAACAGTACACAGGGTGATTCAGAACGAGTCTAAAAAAAAACTAAACAAAATTACTAATCTCATGTGAACGTTCTATAATCCATGTAGTGGCCTAACTGCAAAAGATAAAGCTTTTAATAGTGCCAGAATAATTTTGCAATCTTAATATCATGTTTGAAGATCACTTAAGCCAACGGGCTCGATTGTCCTTCGAACATGATTGGCAATCGTTTTAGTTTTAACTAAATAAATAAGAAAAAATAATGGTGTTTTAAATATAAATATGTATAAAACCATGTCTCTGCTAGTAGGGGAAATGAAAGTGGGAATCTAAACTTAGAAAATAAATATAAAAAATCCTGTAATGAATATAAATGCCTGGAAGTAATTATACCAAAAGAAGGAAAGAATTAACGAGAGATAGACAACAGAGTGAACCAAGGAAAACGAGCAATTCAAAGTTTAAATTCTCTTCAGTGGTTCAAAGAAATAGAAGAGTACGAAAAGAAGAATATACGGTGCAATCCTAGAAACCATTTTTATGCCTGAAGTAGGGGAGATAATAAAAAGAAGGAAAATTGCAGTAGAAATGGAGTTTCCTAGTCGGAGCTGCCGAAGATATAAACTAAAACATGCGAGGAATGCAGATATCCGGCGAAATCTAGTAATTGAGGGTACTGCGATAGGTAAGATCAAAATAAAAAAGCCACCTAAAAAGAATGTAAGCTGAAAGATTAAAAAATTAGGAATGGTTGCCGAAACACCCAAGAAAGAAAAGAGGACGCCCTTGCAAAACCTGAAGAAGAGAAATAATAGATGCCATGGAGAAGAAACAATTAAGCGAGGAGGGTTGGCAAAACAAACAGATGGCGAGACACGACGTTAATGCTGTATATATATATATATATATATATAATAAGAAGAAGTAGAACAAGAAGAACATTGCATATCGGAAATGTATGCGGGGATACCGGCAGGATAGGCCACACTCGGTTGCCACTTTAACCCAGTTTCACCCACAGGGTGAACCGACGGTTTTAGGTACTCTCCGAGGTACCAGGATAGCAGCGTGTGAGCGTTGAATGTAGAAGAAAAAGAGCAAGATGAAGAAAAGAAAAATGCTCAGAATGTCGATGTCCGCACACAAATACAATATCTGCCTAATCGGGTGTAATAAAATTGCAACAATAAGAAATCAAATTATTTACATCTAATATTATTAATATTCTAAGGGTAACTAGGAAAACAGCCTTGGGCCTAAAATAAAAATAAGATGGAAGAAAAAGACAACTTGATATAAAACTTTGATCTATTGCAGTTAGGTAACTAAATAGGACCTGGGTTTGTATATTTTTTTGTTTTAAATAGCTTCTTTCACAAAATTATTTTTTTTGCATTCTGCAGTGCAGATTAGGGCAACTGTTATAGAAATCTAGATATTGGTGTAATACGAAGTCGTTTACCTTCATATCGTACAATGAATGTTCTTTTTTGTTAACAGACAATTAATTTTTGTTGAAATATAACAGAATTATTTGTATAATTGCTACACGTTTTCTTTTCACCTAAAATCCATGTTTTCGCTTCTACAACCGCTGTTCTACACACGTAAGACCGACCTTTTAACTGCTTTTCGTTGTATCAAATTGTAACCTCGCTATTACAATTTTTTTGTTAATCAAATTTGGCCATATATAAAATTACTTTCAACTAATTGTAATAAACAAATAAATAAATCTATGTATATCATCAATATATCAAAGTGAACTAGAATAGAGGCGGTTTATTTTACAAATATTATTTGAAGACAATATATCTGCTTGCTTAACAACCAATCAGTGGATTTCAAATTTTGAAATTCAGCCAATAGAATCGGAACTACAGTGAAAATATAGCTTGTCGCTGTATTTTCACGGTGATAAACCTGCTTAGTTTTTGTTTTACTAACTGTCAAGTGAAAATAATGATTTAAATTATAAACGTCAAATTTATGTGTTTTGACAGTTATCTTTATTTTTCAATATGAGCGATCGTTGGGGACAAATGTCCATTGGCATCATAAATGAGGAAGTTGAAAAGAGTATTCCGTTGAATAATGGTGACACGATTTTTCTTTATTTCAAATCGATATATTGTCGTCCTAAATATTATTCGTGGTATGATTAATAACCTATAATTTTTTGGAATATCAATTCATTGGCAATCCCAATGCAAGAAAATACAACTCGTCCTGCGGACTCGTTGTATTTTCAGCTTTGGGATTACAATTCATTAATATTCCAAAAAATTATCGGTAATAATCATACCACTTATTATATTACCCCTGAAAATAACGTTTGACATGCTATCGATTACTTTAAACACATTCTTCAGAAGTGTAAGATCTGGAGATCTGCTGGGACAAGAACTATTGACAAATCTGAAAATATCGTGCTCCAAGATAACTTTCACAGCACATTCTTATATCTAGTAGTACGACCTATAGCTCCACCTTTCTAATACTAATCATCCTCGAAATGAGGAAACTTGTCCATCGAAAAAGTCCGCAGCATGTTAACATAATTTTTTGAATTATCTATTATAGCATTTCATCTATCAAAGTAATATATGGGTCTAAACTGGCTCGACGTAGATATAATATTTTCAGTCCGGTTAAATGCATTTACTGCAAAAACTAGTTCTGGAATTGACAAACATAGAGCGTGAACTATGACTCGAATATTAAACAAAATTGCTTCAAAACGACGTAATTGTAATTCTATACATGAAAACTCTCTGTAAATACTGATAAATATGGATTTCAGTGTAACCAGTTAAAAGTTGTTATCAATGAGAACTACTTGAAAATATTGAAAAAAATCGGTTATTTCTAATGGCTACTGCTACGTCACGTAAGAAATAAAGCACTCTAAGAAGAAGGCAGCAGCTTAATGTTTTTTGAAAAATAGTTAAAACAAAAAAGCTAGTTACAATCTGAAAAAGTGGTTGAAACAACTTTAAAAAAGCTTGCCTGACTTTACATGGGTTAGCCTTATCAGAAATTGTACCAATTGACTGTATATTTTATTATAGAAATAGGTTCGTGCCAGAATTCTAATAGGAAACAGCAGCCTATTTTTTAGACATTCAGTTTTTGGTAATCTCAAATTAAAATCAATTTTTTAAATTTTGCTAAAACAGATATGGAAGTCAAAACTGGGTTAAAGCCGTTGATTTCTCACTTTTTAAAACCTTATCTACTTGACAATTTTTTAATTTTTCAACGTTCCTATTCGTTCTATCGAAACATATGTACAAGAAAACATACAAAACAGTTACAGTTTCATCAAAAGCACTTGACGCAAGGGATTGGACAGCGAAAACGTTTAAAAGGCTTCTGTGACAGTATTATTGTTTCCATTTCAAATATCAATTTAATGTTTTTTGATAAGAGGAAAACGAAAATTACATACTAAATTGTTAAGAACCTAACGGCGGTCTTATTAAAACCAATTAGCAACAATTTTCCTACCAAAATTATATGTATAGTCAAGGACTATATATTGTATAAATATATAGACCTTGGTATCGTGCATTTCTAAATTCAGGCCCCACCACTGATATTTTTGATAATTGTTTCTGTGATTCCAACTGACAAACGAAACAGTTGATAACACTAACTATCGCCAGGAGAAAGGAGGGTTGCTCATAGACGAATTCGAAATTACGTTGCATCTGTTACATAGGTAAATCTTTGTCTGGTCGCGCTTAGTGCTTATATGATCAGCATAACGACAAGGCGGTAACAACTAACAAACTATTGTTAGTAAATGAAAATTGTACCAACAGGCAACAATGTAAAATTTCAACTTGACGTTTAAACAGTATCTACAAGTTTCGCTAAACCGAAAATACATGTAGCCTGCAAACCAATATTTTTGTTAAAATACAAAACCTAATATGTTTGTGACGTGAATACTTCCTTAGGATAAACCTAGGAGAAAACTACTAACTTCCAATTGAATAAATACTGGAATAATTAAAAACTTTCAACGACCAAACTTCTGGATCAAGCATCATCTAACCGTAATGCTGCCTGCGTTTTAAACAACTACTTCCTAGATCTAATGACCCTTTCTCTTATTAATTAACACCGAATTAACTACATCGAACATTTCTATTATCGATTCCTGAGCTTTTTACGTGCTTAAAGAGCGAGTTGTGCATTAACGTTGTAAACATGCTACAGTAATTGCTTATGTTAGAAATAGAAAATAGTCACGGAAAAAAGAATAATTACACTTTCGACTTCAATCTCTGAATATCGACTTCGGCGTCGAAATGTCATCTTTTGATTGCGAAATTTCTAATTTATATTCTAACTTACGGCTGCAGTTGCGATGTGACGACTTTAATCTCAAAATTGCGACTGTAATCTCAGAATTTGAACTGCGTAGTCTAAATTATAATTTAAATAATTAAAATATCTCGACTGCAATCAACATTTGCACTGTAGGGTCCAAAATGGAATTATAATTTTTTTTATTATATATGAGAAATTACTGTAAAATCTCAAAAGGCCCTACGCTATATTCGTAATTTTGAGTTTGATCTATAATTTCAACTTTTGAGATCATAAGGTTCACAGTATTATTGTTACATCTATATATCGACTGCAATCATAAAATTGAGACTACTAAGTTGAAATTATTAATTTATTTGAAAACGTCCACAATACAGTCGAAATTAGGATTTCAATTTTATAATGTAAACCATAATCTCAAAATTTTGGACTGTAGAGCCGAACATTTGATTTTAATGAAAATTTCTGTTTTCATTGGAATTTTAGAATTCAGACTTTTAAGCCGAAATTGCAAATTTAATTTCCAAATTTCGACAGTAGCTACCAATATGCATGCCATAGACGAATTTTTTACTAGAATATTAACATTGAGACTACAGTTTAATAAACTGAACTGCTGGCTCAGAAATTGGATTCAAATTACAATTTTAGTTTCATAATATCGTCGATAATTTCGAACTTTGAACTACGGGGCCGAATTTAGCTTGAATTTCAATTTCATTTTGAATTCAAAAATAATAATCAAAATTCACTATAATTTCGAAACTTCGGCTGCATTAGGAATTTCGTTAACTAGGATTTTAATTTTTAAATCTAGACAGAAATCTAAATAAGACCTACTTTAAACCGCAGATTGCAATTTCAAAATATTGAAGGCTATCACACAATTTCGAATGCTAAATGAAATTGCGATCTAATCTCATAATGCCAAACTTTGGACTATAGAACTGAAATGTGGTTTCATGCGTAATCTAAAAATTAGTACGGTAACGTAAAAATTATGACTTTTATTTTAAAATTTTGATTTCAATTTCATATTTGCACAGGTGGGTGAAAAGACGATTACGTTTTACAATTCTAATTACAACCTTGAAATTTGTAGAGTGAAAATTCGATGTTGTTTTCGAAATATTCCTCAACGTCGACTGCAAAAATTCATTTAGTTTAAATATTTTAATTATATAAGATTTGGACTAGAAAGATGAAAGTTAAATTTAATATTAAAAACATTAACTATACTCTTAAAATTTAGAATACAGAATCGAAATTACAGTTTTGATTACATGCTGTAGACTATAATCTTAACGTTTGCAGTGTGAAATCTTAATTTAAAACTTTAGACTAGACTCTCAATACTTGATCGACCGAAATTTGGCTTGATTTTCAAAATACTGTTTTGAATTTTAAATATAGACTGCAAAATCGAAATTATGACTTCAAATTTCAACTTTATGATCGCATTTTACTCTGGAGAGCTCAAAAAGCAATTTCTATTTTAAAATTTCGACTACAAGCTTTTAATTAGAACTCTATAGAATCAAAATATTTTAAATTTTCACCTCTAATCTTTGGTATACACGCCGCAGGGTTATTATTAGGACTTCATTTTTAAAATTGGGCTGTGAATCAAAATTAAGATTGTTATTTTAAAACGTCGACTAGAATTTCAAAATTAGACTTGTTAAATTAAAATTTAATTTAGGACTTTAATCTGGAAATGTATAAGTTATTACTTTTTGTGTCCCCGGAACAGTCTTCGTAATCATAATCTCAAAATTAGAACTCTAAAATTAAAATTAGGACTTTAAACTGGAAATGCCTGAGTAATTACTATTTATGTTTTCCTCGAAAAGTCTTCTTAATCGTAATCTCAAAACTAGAACTGCAAAATTAAAATTTGGATTTTAATCTGGAAATGTCTGAGTAATTACTTTTTATGTGTCCTTCGAAAAGTCTTCGTAAACGTAATTTCAAAATTAGAACTCTAAAATTAAAATTAGGATTTTAATTCGGAAATGTCTGAGTAACAGCTTTTTATGTGTCCAAGTCTTCGTAAACGTAATCTCAAAATTAGAACTAAAAGGAAAATTAGGATTTTAAACTAGAAATGTCTTCGTAATTACTTTTTATGTGTACCTCGAAAAGTCTTCTTAATCGTAATCTCAAAACTAGAACTGTAAAATTAAAATTAGGATTTTAATCTGGAAATGTGTGAGTAATTACTTGTTATGTGTCCTTCGAAAAGTATTCGTAAACGTAATCTCAAAATTATAACTCCAAAATTAAAATTAGGACTTTAAACTGGAAATGCCTGAATAATTACTTTTTATGTGTCCCTCGAAAAGTCTTCATAATCGTAATCTCAAAATTAAAACTCTAAAATGAAAATTAGGACTTGCAACTGTGTACCTCGAAAAGTCTTCTTAATTGTAATCTCAAAATTAGACCTCTAAAATTAGAACTCTAAAATTAGGACTTTAATCTGGAAATGTTGTAATGTGTAATTTCTTTTTATGTGTCTCTCGAAAAGTCTTCGTAATCCTAATCTCAAAATTAAAACTTTAAAATGAAAATTAGGACTTGCAACTAGAAATGTCTTCATAATTATTTTTATGTGTACCTCGAAAAGTCTTCTTAATTGTAATCTCAAAATTAGATCTCAAAATTAGAACTCTAAAATTAGGACTTTAATCTGGAAATGTTTGAGTAATTACTTTTTATGTGTCCCTCGAAGTCTTCGTAATCGTAATCCTACAATTAGAACTCTACATTTAAAATTAGCATTTCAATCTGGAAATGTCTGAGTAATTACTTTTTATGTGTCCCTCGGAAATCTTCGTAATCGCATCTCAAAATTAGGACTTTAAACTAGAAATGTCTTCGTAATTACTTTTCATGTGTACCTCGAAAAGTCTTCTTAATCATAATCTCAAAGCTAGAACTGTAAAATTAAAATTCGAATTTTAATGTGGATATGTCTGAGTAATTACTTTTTATGTGCTCCTCGAAAAGTCTTCGTAATCGTAATCTCAAGAACTCTAAAATTAAAATTAAGACTTTAATCTGGAAATGTCCGAGTAATTATTTCTTATGTGTCCCTCGAAGTCTTTGTAATCATAATCTCAAAATTAAAACCCTAAAATTAGAACTCTAAAATTAGGACTTTAATCTGAAAATGTCTGAGTAATTACTTTTTATGTGCCCCTCTAAAAGTCTTCGTAATCGTAATCTCAAAATTAGAAGTCTAAAATTAAAATTAAGACTTTAATCTGGAAATGTCTGAGTAATTACTTTTTATGTGTCCCTCGAAGTCGTTGTAATCATAATATCAAAATTAGACCTCTAAAATTAGGACTTTAATCTGGAAATGTCTGAGTAAGTAATTACTGTTCATGTATCCCTTGAAAAGTCTTCGTAATTGTAATCTCAAAATTAGACTTGTTAAATTAAAATTTAATTTAGGACTTTAATCTGGAAATGTATAAGTTATTACTTTTTGTGTCCCCGGAACAGTCTTCGTAATCATAATCTCAAAATTAGAACTCTAAAATTAAAATTAGGACTTTAAACTGGAAATGCCTGAGTAATTACTATTTATGTTTTCCTCGAAAAGTCTTCTTAATCGTAATCTCAAAACTAGAACTGCAAAATTAAAATTTGGATTTTAATCTGGAAATGTCTGAGTAATTACTTTTTATGTGTCCTTCGAAAAGTCTTCGTAAACGTAATTTCAAAATTAGAACTCTAAAATTAAAATTAGGATTTTAATTCGGAAATGTCTGAGTAACAGCTTTTTATGTGTCCAAGTCTTCGTAAACGTAATCTCAAAATTAGAACTAAAAGGAAAATTAGGATTTTAAACTAGAAATGTCTTCGTAATTACTTTTTATGTGTCCTTCGAAAAGTCTTCGTAAACGTAATTTCAAAATTAGAACTCTAAAATTAAAATTAGGATTTTAATTCGGAAATGTCTGAGTAACAGCTTTTTATGTGTCCAAGTCTTCGTAAACGTAATCTCAAAATTAGAACTAAAAGGAAAATTAGGATTTTAAACTAGAAATGTCTTCGTAATTACTTTTTATGTGTCCTTCGAAAAGTCTTCGTAAACGTAATTTCAAAATTAGAACTCTAAAATTAAAATTAGGATTTTAATTCGGAAATGTCTGAGTAACAGCTTTTTATGTGTCCAAGTCTTCGTAAACGTAATCTCAAAATTAGAACTAAAAGGAAAATTAGGATTTTAAACTAGAAATGTCTTCGTAATTACTTTTTATGTGTCCTTCGAAAAGTCTTCGTAA
Source organism: Limonius californicus (assembly GCA_014611495.1). Lineage (NCBI taxonomy): Eukaryota > Metazoa > Arthropoda > Insecta > Coleoptera > Elateridae > Limonius > Limonius californicus. The sequence goes on from JABXWE010059946.1 coordinate 16,427, forward strand.
ACGTAATTTCAAAATTAGAACTCTAAAATTAAAATTAGGATTTTAATTCGGAAATGTCTGAGTAACAGCTTTTTATGTGTCCAAGTCTTCGTAAACGTAATCTCAAAATTAGAACTAAAAGGAAAATTAGGATTTTAAACTAGAAATGTCTTCGTAATTACTTTTTATGTGTCCTTCGAAAAGTCTTCGTAAACGTAATTTCAAAATTAGAACTCTAAAATTAAAATTAGGATTTTAATTCGGAAATGTCTGAGTAACAGCTTTTTATGTGTCCAAGTCTTCGTAAACGTAATCTCAAAGTTAGAACTAAAAGGAAAATTAGGATTTTAAACTAGAAATGTCTTCGTAATTACTTTTTATGTGTACCTCGAAAAGTCTTCTTAATCGTAATCTCAAAACTAGAACTGTAAAATTAAAATTAGGATTTTAATCTGGAAATGTGTGAGTAATTACTTGTTATGTGTCCTTCGAAAAGTATTCGTAAACGTAATCTCAAAATTATAACTCCAAAATTAAAATTAGGACTTTAAACTGGAAATGCCTGAATAATTACTTTTTATGTGTCCCTCGAAAAGTCTTCATAATCGTAATCTCAAAATTAAAACTCTAAAATGAAAATTAGGACTTGCAACTGTGTACCTCGAAAAGTCTTCTTAATTGTAATCTCAAAATTAGACCTCTAAAATTAGAACTCTAAAATTAGGACTTTAATCTGGAAATGTTGTAATGTGTAATTTCTTTTTATGTGTCTCTCGAAAAGTCTTCGTAATCCTAATCTCAAAATTAAAACTTTAAAATGAAAATTAGGACTTGCAACTAGAAATGTCTTCATAATTATTTTTATGTGTACCTCGAAAAGTCTTCTTAATTGTAATCTCAAAATTAGATCTCAAAATTAGAACTCTAAAATTAGGACTTTAATCTGGAAATGTTTGAGTAATTACTTTTTATGTGTCCCTCGAAGTCTTCGTAATCGTAATCCTACAATTAGAACTCTACATTTAAAATTAGCATTTCAATCTGGAAATGTCTGAGTAATTACTTTTTATGTGTCCCTCGGAAATCTTCGTAATCGCATCTCAAAATTAGGACTTTAAACTAGAAATGTCTTCGTAATTACTTTTCATGTGTACCTCGAAAAGTCTTCTTAATCATAATCTCAAAGCTAGAACTGTAAAATTAAAATTCGAATTTTAATGTGGATATGTCTGAGTAATTA